>VYZU01004131.1:0-77209 GCA_013401355.1 Ceyx cyanopectus
GTGGATGCTTGTATAGCTGCAGGAGTTCTGGGAGAGAGGAAATCAAGTTATATCAGCATATGAAAGTTGGGTGATCCATAACTAGAAGAGAAACTGAGAAAATTGGGAGGTAGACACGTGAAAAAGGCATCAAGAAGGGAAAAAAATGGATGGGCTGTGCAGGTCATAGATCCAGACACAGGCACACACATTAATGAACTGGAAAACAGGTGAATTTTGAACAGGAAGAGTAGACACAGATGGCCTGTGGCAGGAGGGTTGTCTATAGAGCTTTCCTATAGAAGTTTGTCCTGGTGATAGCAGCATGATAAAAATAATGATACCCCTGGAAAAATGAACCTTTGACTCCTGGGTGTTGGTTTGTACCTAAAATAAGGAGTTCTCTGGACCACCAGCTTCTCAACCTGGTCATCTTAGTGTTTGTCCAACACAAGCAGAATAGCAACAGAGGTGCTTTTTTTCCCCCCCCCCCCTCTTTTTACAGTCCAGGCAAACACACTGTTGAAAGGTTATAACCCTTCTTCTTTGAACTCTTTTCCTTCCCTAATTGTTGCTCCACAGGGACCCAGCTGAAAATGAGTTGAAATACTAAATTGAGTTTAAAACTACAAGTCACAGGCTCCTCTGGAAACTGGACACCATGAATAAATAGAAACACTAAATCAACTTGTTTCTTTAAGGTTTCCACAGTCATACCAAGAGGTTGGGGAGGCCAGGAAATTGCTTCTGAAGTGAATCAGGTGTATTGTGTGGAATCTTTCATTTCAAGGCTTTTTTTTCATTCCCATTTCCTTTTTATTTATTTTTATTTTCAACTTCTAGAGTCCTGCCCAAAAATAGGTTAAGAGGATTCACATTTGGAGTTCAATTTATAGCTAAAGCCTCTATATAGAAGAAAGTTCCACCCAAGCTCCAGAGTTGCCACAGCCTGTAAAGCTGGATGTGGTAGTCACATTCATGACTTCTGTGGTTGAAATGAATGGTAATTAAAAGCAAATGATTGCTGGCTATGTTAGGAATGCCAAAGCCACATGATCAGGACTTGAAACAAATAGGAATTGGAGCTTCTCCAAATTCCTGCAGCTATTTCACCACAGGATGGTAAATCAAAAAGGCTGCCCAAAACCCAGACAGCTTTATGCTGAGCTATGAATCAGAATCAATTCACAGATTACAGTATCTCCAGAGTTCCTATAAAATCAGGGAGCTTTTAAAAAGAGATAGATATGTCATCCCTTCAGGCTTTACAAACCCTCTTAGATAAGGGCATGCCTTCCAAGAAATTCCTCCTGTAAAATGGCTGGGAGTTCCTGAGGGAAGCTGATGAGTGGATCAGTGGACAGATGGACTTGAGCAGTTCTCTGGTATCAGTCAGACCTTGCTGATGAACATCTTTGATGTCTCTTGGTGTTGTGTGTCAAGGGATTCTATTTATTACCCACAGAGCTTCATGCTGCCCAGGGAGCCACCCTGGGGTGTTCCAGGGTGGTTTGGATGTGGGTTTGAGGGCCATGGGTTAGGGATGAACTTTGCAGAGCAGGGTTAATGGTTGGACTGAGTGATCCCAAGGGATTTTTCCAACCCAAATGATTCTCTGATTCTTTAGCCAGCATGAGGGAGCAGAAAGGGCATGACTAGGGAATTGCTTGGCCATCCTCACACGTATTATATAAACTATTCCAGCTCAGAGACTGGATGATTGGTCACAAAAATTACACCTTGCTGAACACACCCAGACTTGTAACGTGGCTGAGGGGCTGAATGCAATATTCCTTCTCTCTGCCAGAAGTTGTTTTCAGAGTTATCAGCTCTAAAACTACATGGAATGTGTAGGGCAGCAAGACTGGGACACTTGTTTCACATGGAATTGCCTCAGCCATCATGCTTTGTAAACAAAGAACTCCTTGTGGGCCAGAGGATCTGGAAGGGTCAGAGCAGGGCTGTGCTGACTGGTCATTCCAGTTAGATCATTTTTTAGGAGTAAGGCTGGTGTGGTCTGGAACATCACAAGAAGCCTAAAACATGCTGGGATAACCTTTCTACTTCTGGCCACACGCTTCCAGTGAGGCATTTTCCCTTCAAAAACACAATTCCAATGGATGGATTCTCTCTTCCAGGTTTATTTTCTGCTGGGAGCTGTACCTGGCATTTGCAGCTCACACAGATTCAAGGTAGGGAGGCTGGTGCTTGAGCTTTCCTTGAGCCAGGAAGTGAAAGAACAAAGTGAACCAGGTTTTTTTTTTGTGCTTTGCAACTTTAGAGTCTTTGAAGCTCAGTGTTTTCACCTACAGGGGAATGGTGTGTACCTGAGCAGCAACCAGGGACACGTCAGCACAAGTTAAGAGATGTTGAGGATACAGAGTGTCTCAGAGAAATATGCAGAACACAGAATCAGAGATTCATTTTAGTTGAACAACCCTGAACCCAGCCCTGCCAGGGCACCACTGCCCCATGGCCCTCAGCACCACAGTTCCAGGGCTTGGAAACCCCTCTAGGTTTTTTAAAGGCCTAATAAACACATAAGGCAGCTTTAATTTGCAATACTCTGTTCCTGAAGATGAACAGGAGCTCTCCTGTTAGGTTTTGCAGGATTTTTTTGTTGTTGATACTCTCCAAAATACTCAGGTCACCATAAATTACAGAATCCCAGCATGGTGGGGGTGGGGAAGGGACCTCTGGGTGCCACCCCCCTGTTCCATCCAGCAGCGGCACCCAGAGCAGGGCCCAGCAGTGCAGTGTCCAGGGAGGTTGGAATCTCTCCAGAGAAGGAGACTCCACAACCTCTCTGGGCAGCCTGATCCAGTGTTTGGTCACCCTGAAAAGAAAGCAGTTTCTCCTCACACCTCACTAGTGTAATTTTAATGGTCTAGATGACATGGAAGCAGCTTCATCTGAGAAGAGGGCCTGTTTTCTCTTTGTTCTTGTTTTTTACCCAGACTAAAGTAGTTTCTGTCAGAAAAGAACAACCAGAAGACTTCTGCATGTCACACTGGTTGTGTTTATCTCAATTTTAGGCTTGTGCAACATAACATCATAGCTTGTGATAGTGCCTTCAGATTCCTTCATTATCTTTCCTTTCATGAGAGTACTCTGTTAATAAAAACCATTCCTCAATATCTTCAAATAAATGGGACGCACTTGGAGATAAATCTGAGCACCTCTCCACCCTCCTTCCTGCTCCTAGCTCCTCCCTTCCCCACTGACAGCCCTGCAAAGGAGCTGCCACTTGCTCCAGCTCCTCCAAATCTGAAATCTCTGTTATCCTTCATCCCCTTGGGTTGAGTTATAACAGTGTCAGCCCTGCTCTTCAACTCCCTGGAGGCAGCCTGAGGCACGTTGGCCAGCTTGGCTTCACATGAGGTCATGGAAAGCCTGGAAATTCTCACTTCTGGAGTGGAGAGAGATTGGAGCTATTTGGGAAAGCCTTGTCTTATCTCAAGAAGTGGAGGAGAGCAGCTTGATACTACACTGAGCAATTCATAAGTGTCCTTTCTGTGGGCTTGGCTCCTTGGCAACAGCAGGCAAAGCCATCCATCTTTTGGTGGATGAGTTGGAAGCATCTCCTCAACCTGCCTTTCCTCCTGAGGGTTTCCATTTGTGCTCATCCTGGGAGTGCCTGGGTACCAACTTCAACCTGGCACCTGGTTTACTCCAGAGGTGAAGGTTAAAGCATCCTGACCAGGCACATCTGGACTGGTGGACCCAACAAGATCCTGGGTCACTGGGTGGGTCTGTGCCTAGCTGTGTCTGCACTTGAGGAAGCCTGCTGCCTGCTGCCCTCACCATCCATCTCCCTGCAGGGATGTGGGAAAGGCTGCATGACAATTTGATCCCACTTGTGTGACAGGTTTTTTTGGCCATGGAAAAAAAACCTGCTCAAATAAGCTTGTTAATAATGTTAATTAATTGTATTTAGACTCTAATATCCTCTGCCTCTGTTCCCTATTTTCTCTGAATCTCTGTTTTGAGACAACAACCTTTCCCTGAGACACATGGCAAGGGAGTGATTGGCAAAGCTTCAGCTCCTGGAATTAAAAGCCAAGAGCAGCTGACTTAAAAAAAAGCATCAGTGAACAAATAAAGTCAGTTATTAAAACATAAATTATAGACTCATAGAATGGTTTGGGTTGGAGGGAGCCTTAAAGATCATCTAGTTCCAAGCCCTGTTATTAGTCCACAATTTATTTATTTACTCCAAAATTACTCCATGATTAAATCAAATTGCCTTTTGATGGCAAAACTTGCGCTTTCCTTCATCCATTGCTTGGATAAAAATCATACTGAGGGAGTTGGAAACTCTGAAACTTTTCAGAAAGATAATATCACAGAAAAAGGGTTGGGAGGGACCTTTTGAGGTCACCTGGTCCCTGCAGGGAGCATCTGCACCCAGAGCAGGGTGCTCAGAGCACCAACCTCCCCTGGGATGGTGCCAGGGATGGGGCAGCCACCACCTCCCTGGGCAGCCTGAGTTAAATATTTTACTATTTAAAAAGAATTGCTCAGCAAATGTACTCATTTCTTAACACAAGAGTTGCCAAGTCCTTAAATTACCATCTGCCAGCTTCTTGTTTCATCTGAAGGATAATATCAGACTGTTCTAGGTCCAATAAAAAGCTGAACTAAAAGTGTTTGTTTGAGAGAAATGCAGATGAGGGAATGAATCTCTAACTGCTCACCCTGCTGTGCAGACTCAGACATAGGAAACTAAATGGTGCCATGTTTCAGGTGCTTTGAAGGGTGAGAAGCTTCAGGAGAACATTAAAAAGAGAAGAAATAACAATATATTCCTTAAAATGTGGAGCCAGTGTCACTTCAGCAGGAAATGCAGAGAACTACGGAAGCCTTTTGTTTGGAAGAGACCTTTATGGTCATGGAGTCCAACAATTCCCCAGCCCTGCAGGGCACCACTGCCCCATGGCCCTCAGCACCACAGCTTGGAAACCCCTCCAGGGGCCACAGGGACTCCACCGCTGCCCTGGGCAGCCTGGGACAGCCCTGGAAAACCTTTTGGGCCAAAAATTATTCTTAATACCCAACCTTAATCTCCCTGGGTGCAACTTGAGGCTGTTTCCTCTTGTCCTGTTGCTTGTTCCTTGGGAGAAGAGCCCCTCCTGTGAGGAGCTGTCAGAGCCAGAAGGTCTCCCCTGAGCCTCCTTCTCTCCAGGCTCAACCAGCCCAGGTCCCTCAGCTGCTCCTCCCCACACTCCTGCTCCAGACCCTTCCCCAGCTCCATTGCCCTTCTCTGGCCACACTCCAGCCCCTCCATGTCCTGCTGGGAGTGAGGGGCCCAAAACTGACCCTGAGATTTGAGCTGCAGCCTCCCCAGGGGGACAAGCCACATTAATTCCTACATGTCCTTCAGTAATGGGATCTATATCTAATGCCCATGGTTGCTGCTTCCAAGGAGGCAGAGACCTTCTCCCAACACCCTTCTCCCCTGGGACCCACCATCGAGCGATGGATGCCAGGACCAAAGTGCTGAATCACAGACTCATTCAGGTTGGAAAATCCCCTTGGGATCACCCAGTCCAACCATCAGCTGCTCTCCAAAGTTCATCCCTAACCCACACGTAAAATAAAGAGGCTCATTCCTTCCTAACAGCAGCTTTTCTCCCTTCTTGCTTCCAGAACCACGACCGCACGTGCATCGCATGCAGGATCATCTACCGCTCGGACGAGCACCACCCCCCCATCCTGCCCCCCAAGGCTGATCTGACCATAGGGCTGCACGGAGAGTGGGTGAGCCAGCGCTGCGAGGTGAGGCCCGAGGTGCTTTTCCTCACTCGCCACTTCATTTTCCATGACAACAACAACACCTGGGAAGGTCACTACTACCACTACTCCGACCCCATCTGCAAGCATCCCACCTTCACCATCTACGCCAAGGGCCGCTACAGCCGGGGAGTGCACTCGGCCAAAGTGATGGGAGGCACTGAGTTTGTGTTCAAAGGTAAGGAGGGGGGGTGGGGAAGGTGGGCACGTGGTTATGGAGCACAGCAAGGTTCCTCTGTCATGGTTTGATGGGTGGTGGTTTTGCTGGAGTTTGTGGAATCCTAGCGATGGCTGGGTTGGATGGGAGATCAACCACTCACACCACCAACCATCTCCAAAACACAATGTTCCACCATGGCTCCAGCCCCAGAGGAGCCTCAGGAAGCCCCAAGCCCTCTGTGAGCTTTTCTCCTCCTTATTTCAGTCACCATCAAGCACATTACAGCTCTTTGCATGACTCCAGTTTTTATGTAAGAAATCATTTCCTCATCTGGGATTTTCAGAGGAGGCAGGAGACAGCCTGGCCTGACAGAGCTCTTGCTCTGTACAGCTGCATGTCCCAGCTCAGCTCGTGGGATGCAATTCAGTTTTGCAGTTGAATTTCTGGTTTGTGGAATGCCAGCTTCCCTCACTTCCTTGGTTTGGGTCAAACTTTCTGCAGATGACCTTTTAAACCAGCTAGGACAAACAGCATCAACTGTAGAGCCATTGAGTCAAATATTTGGGTTTAAAACCACAGAATAAAGCTCAAAGCAAACCTAAAATGCAAGAGAATTTGGCTTTTTGGTATGTTGGGAGGCATGAGGGCTGGTCATTTACTTCTGGGTTTGTCAGAACTGATCCATTCAGGTCCCTTTTTCTTGATCTACAGGGTCAAACTCACACTGGGAAAAATTCCATGGGCTCTTAATTTGGCTTTTCCCAACTTTTTTACGCTTGGTGGAAAAAAATCACTTTGGGTGCCTTAAGCACCTTGGAAATGCAGGCAGCAAGACTGCAGAAGCTGCAGCACTTCTCTGTGTGATACTGTGGCCACCAGGTAGAGATAAGGAAAATATCTCTCTGTAGTTCAGCAGGAGCTTATAACTGATGCAGAGAAAGGACAGGTAGTGCAGGAAGATCATGCAACTGTGGTGCTCTCTAAATTTTCCAGTTGGAACTAATGATTTCCTCAGCTTTATAGGGTAACAGATGTTAAAAAATTATGAAAAGCACATTCTAAACTCATGGGTGAATACAGATGCTAATAAAACACGAGTCAAGTTTTATTGTTTCCTTTTTTATCTCTCTTCTAATATAACCAACCAGGCTTTATCTGCAAAGGACTGTCTGGAATTTATGAAAAGCTCTGCTTAATCTCTGGCTGGGCTATGCAGCCATCAGGTTTTCCTCAGCTGGCTTGGTGTGTGTGTGTGTTCTGGGTGAGAAGCAGTTCCACTGAGGATGTAAAGTGATGCAGAGAGATTTGCTGGCCACACCTGTACTAAAAATGATTGCTTTGAGAATCAGAGAATGGTAGGGATTGGAAGGGACCTCTGGAGATCATCAACTCCAATCCTCCAGCCAAAGCAGGGTCATCCAGGGCAGCCCACACAGGAACAGATGCAGGTGGGGTTGGAATCTCTCCAGAGGAGACTCCACCACCTCCCTGGGCAGCCCATTCCAGTGCCTAACCACCCTCTCTGGGAAGAAATTTTTCCTGATTTTTTTCTCAGTGAGGGTGACAGAGCTCTGGAAGGGGCTGCCCAGGGGGGTTGTGGAGTCTCCATCTCTGGAGACACTTAAGACCCGCCTGGATCTGTTCCTGGGTGACTTGGTCTAGGTGATGCTGCTCAGGCAGGGGGGTTGGACTAGATGATCTTCTGGGTCCCTTCCAACCCCTAATATCTGTGAATCTGTGAATCTGATACCTAACCTAAATTTCCCTTGGCGCAACTTGCAGCCATTGTCCCTCGTCCTGTCAGTTTTAACCTGGGAGAAGAGGTCGACCCCCACCTCCCTACAACCTCCCTTCAGGTAGTTGTAGAGAGCAATTAGGTCTCCCCTGAGCCTCCTCTTCCCAAGACTAAACAGATGAATACCAGTCCTGATTTGCCAGGCAGACCCCCCTCAGCACCCTCTCCTGACCCGCTCCCCTCCTCCTCTCCCGCAGTCAACCACATGAAAGTGACTCCCATGGACATCTCCACGGCCTCCCTCCTCAACGTCTTCAACGGGAACGAGTGTGGAGCTCAGGGCTCCTGGCAGGTGGGCGTGCAGCAGGACGTGACCCACACCAACGGCTGCATGGCTCTTGGCATCCGCCTGCCCCACACTGAGTACGAGATCTTCAAGATGGAGCAGGACGCCCGCGGCCGCTATCTGCTGTACAACGGCCAGAGGCCCAGCGACGGCTCCAGCCCCGACCGACCCGACAAGAGGGCCACGTCCTACCAGATGCCCCTCATCCAGTGTGCTTCCTCCCTCCCCAGATCTGAGGAGTCACCAGAGGAGAATAAAAGGAGGTTGGATAGCAGCGGGGCAGCGGGAAAAGGTTGTGGCGTTCGGCTTCTTCTTTCGGTGGCGTTTGTTTGGACTGTGGCATATTGGGATATTCTCAGCTAGAAGTGGAGAAAAAAAACAGACTTCCAAGCCAGGATTCTACCAGACTGGGGGTTGTTTTCCTTCTGAAAGAAAGGGACGTTTCTTTTCTTGATGCACTTGAATGCCTGAGAACTGTTGTTCTTTTCCTTACTCCCCCCCCTTCCTCCTCCTCCTCCTCGGATCCCGAACGGCACTCGTTTGATGTCTGTGCTTTGAACTTCATCCAGTCTGATCCCTGGCCTGACATGACTGCACATAAGTAATTGCACTTTAGGACTGCAGACTTTTTTGGGGGGGTGGGAATGAAGGGAAAGGGGGTGTGAGGGGTGGGGGGTGTCTTCTTTTATTATTATTTTTTAACTGCTGGGGTGAACGTTCGTGATCCTGCTTCAGTCGTCTCTGCCATCTCCTCCCGGGTGCTGTGGTACTTTGCTCCCTGGTTTCTCAGCAGCATTTAGCTCTGGGGAAGGGCTGGGTGTTGGCCCAGCCTCTGTGCCAGCAGCTGCCCCCCTCTGACTTCACAGCTCTGCTGAGGAAACCCACAAAGACTCATCTTGCCATGATCTCGCTGCTCACAACGCAGACAGAAGCAGCCAACCCACAGTTCAGAGAGCACTAAATGCTTGATCCTGCCCATTAGAAAAAAAAATATCCCAAATAATTGAAGCTATTTTTACAATCATTAAGTCATAAAAAGCAACCAGAGGTTGAATATGTTCTCACTCAGTTTCCTTAGCTACGTCATTGCTCCCAGGCCTCCCTGTGCATCCAGAGAGTGGTTACAGCCCCCTGAAAGCCAGGGATTTTCTGTCATGGTGCAGCTGAGCTGGTGATACCTGCCTGCAGGGTTTTCTTCCCTTCTCCTGCTCCCAAGGCCTCACACACTCCACAGGCAGTGCCCTGGATTCTGTGTCACCCAGGTGGGCGAGGGACAGAAGCCACAGGGGTCTGTGTTGTGCCACCCTGTTTAGCAGAGAGCACAGAATCAGAGTGGTTTGGCTTGGAAGGGCCCTTAAAGATCATCTGGTTCCAACCTCCTGCCATGAGCAGGGACACAAAGCATCTGGAAACACATCCACACTCAACTGATGGAGAGAGAGACTGGCCTCTCACCAGAGGGAGGAGCAAGAGTTGCACAGATGAAGCCACCTCCTGTGCTTTCCCAACACAGACCATGGTTTTAAGGACACTGGTTTGGAAAGGTGGATAGACACAGCCCTCAGGGAATATTCCTCAACAAGAACCTTCATGGCACATCCATCCTTGTGCACACTGCAGTGAAGAAGATGATGGAGGCCACCAAGGAGGTACAAGCTCATGGATGAGCCTTGCTCCTCTGCTTCAGTGGAGAGCAAGCTGAGGGCACAGCTTAACCTTGAGGCAGCTGGGTTGTGGATTTAGTGCATGGTTTGGCTCGTGGGAGGAGCAGGAACCTTGTGAGAAATGTGAGGAAGGTCAGAATGTTTCTTCAACACTATCAGTAACTTCTAGCTGCCCAGAGAGGGGGGAAAAAAAAGCCTTTAGTGTGTTATTTTCATCATCATAGGAAAAGTGTGTGTTAAATGAAGGTTTTCCAGCTGGTACCAGCTTTGGATGTGAACTCCTCTGAGCTGGAACAAAATCACCTGCTTTTGAGATAGCAGGAGGAAGGGGAGAAGGAACTCACAGACTCACTGCCAGGTCAGATCCCATCTTTCCTATTTTATCCCCAAACAAATGAAAAGTAACAGAAAACTCATCCCCAGTCAGGAATGGAGCTTGGGAATCACCAGAGGAAACATCCAGCCATTCACCCCCTTCAGCCAACTCACCACCTCCTGGGAACCACTCACCATTCCCACATAAGGTGCTCCTACCTCTGGAAAAACCTCTGTGGCCAGGAGCTGCCAGAGCCTGTTCAATTCCCTCTGCAAGTGCCACCCACAAGTCCCAGAAACCCAAGGAATGCTCCAGAGCATGATGCTCTGTGGTCATCAGGGTAATGAGCTCCAGCTAATTAGTGTTTTGTGGCTCTTCTGGATGTTGCCTAATGTGAGAAAAATCCCACAAACTGAGTCATTTGTCCCACACTGAAATGCAGAAACTTGAAAAAAAAACAAACCAATTCATGTTGGGATCTTCAATATTGACAGGGAAAGTTTTCCCCTCAGTAATCTCCCACTCAAGGAAGCACCTGACAGAAGAAACCTGAGGAAGTTTTTGGGCAAAAAGGTTCTATTTAAGAACTGAGACAAAAAGGATCAGAACCCAAACAAGTGTCCTTGCTCTGTTTTTATCCTGTTTACACTTTGTGCCTGGGGGGGTAGGATGACATTTCTGGGAGGAGAAGTCAGTATTTCAAGATGCAATGTCTGTCTTGCTTGAGTTGGAGTTGTGCTTGCTTAAAGTGCAGGATTTTAGTATCAAAAAATCCCAAAAAAATACCCCAAAATAAAAGCCAACCAAACCTTTTTATTTTTGTAAAGTTATAGAAGATATTTTTCTTGTCAACTATGTTCCAGACAAAACTGCCAGGGAAATTTAAGCACTTGTTAAAGCTATTGATTGAAATAAAAAAAAGCCTAAACAACTAAAAAATTCAGGATTTCTTTACCTCCTTGTCACAGAGGCACCCACAAACCAGCCAACCAACAGCAGCCACCCAAAACACAGACTGATTGCAAACAAAAAGACTTGGCATTCCTTCCAACAACATTAAATGGCAAGTTTGGATGTCAGTTGGAAATAACAAATCCCTCAGCTTCAAGGACTATTCTTTCCAGCAAGATGAACCAAAATGTGCATCACTCAGAACCCCCCACACAGAGATCCCCAAATCACTTACCCAAGGGGTGTGAGGCTCACTCAGTCCACAGGGAATCCTCAATCCAGGAGAATCCAGCATCCTGTAGATCCAAGGGGGAGGGATCATGGCTACAGACCAGATCCACTTGCTCTTAAGAACCAGAGGGGTCCCATTTAGTGGCTCTGAGGCACCAAACCAGTGGTTACCAGGTCTTCAGAGTTCCAGAAGCTGAGTTTGCAGGAAGGGTGCCCTAAATTACAAGGTATTGCCAAGGTGGGAGGCACAGCCTGTGAAGAAGTGGCCTCCCTTCCACACAAAGCTCTGGATGCAGATAAATTCAGGTATAAATAGCTTCTGCCTGGCATAATTTACTCACTCCTGACACAACAGGGAAGGCTAGGTAATAAAACCCAGCACCACTCATTCTGAATTTTATTGTTTCATTAACTTTCCCCTCTTATTACAAGTACTTGCCAAGATTTTTCTTCCTTCTGGTCTTCTGCTCTAGTGCAATTACTGTTTAATTTTTTTAATTGATTTGCTGCCAGCAATAAATAAGAGCAAGGAAATGAAGAAACAGAATTTCCAGTCTGCTGCAGCATCAGGCAGAAACATACCTGGCTGTGTGGAATCAAACCACAAGCACAATAAATACCTAAGGAAACAGCCCTGTTGGCCTGAGTCATTTCTGATCAGGCAACTTCTCCCCAGTCCTTCTTCTTCCCCAGTCTGCTCCAGGGTACAGGACCAGTCCATCAGATGGTTCTAGCTGTGCTGCTGCCAAGCCCCAGGGACAGGAATTAGAGTCATAGCATTTCTTGATTTGAAAGAGGTCAAAGCCAGTGACTTTCTGGCAATGTTGAAAATCGTTGAATCATTTTGGTTAGAAAAGACCTTTGAGAGTCCAGCCCTTAACACAGAGGCACCACTGCCCCGTGGCCCTCAGCACCACAGCTCCAGGGCTTGGAAACCCCTCCAGGGGCCACAGGGACTCCACCCCTGCCCTGGGACAGCCCTGGAGAGGTAGAAATTGTTCCTCAGGTGCAAACTGAACGTCCCCTGGGGCAACTTGAAGCCATTTCCTCGTCCTGGTGCTTGTTCCTTGTGAGGTGAGCCCGGCCACCCCTGGCTCCAGCCTCCTGTCAGGGAGTTTTCCAGGTCTCCCCTGAGCTTCCTTCTCTCCAGGCTCAACCAGCCCACGTCCCTCAGCTGCTCCTCCCCACACTCCAGCTCCAGACCCTTCCCCAGCTCCATTGCCCTTCTCCGGCCATGCTCCAGCCCCTCAGTGTCCTGGAAGTGAAGGCCCAAAACTGACCCCAGGACGAGGGGCACAAGCCACATTCACTCCTCCATATCCTCCAGTAACGGCATCGGTTACCGCTTCAGAGGAACCAGTCAGGCTTTCCCAACACCCTTCTCCCTCGGGAGCCGGGGCCAAGAAGGGCCAGGCGAAGGCCGAGGCCTGAGGCCGAGGCCTGAGGCGGATGCGCGGGCCGGGGTTGCTGAGGGCCGGGGAGACGTTGCCATCTGCTGGCTGAAAGCGGCCGAGCAGCGATTTTCCCGCCTCTTTTCCTCAAAAAAGGAAAAAAAAAAAAAAAAAAGCAGGGGAGGCCTAAAGCTGCCAGGCTTTAAGGTTCCGTTCTCTTCCTAGAGGATAACAAGCAGCAGCAGTCAAACCAAGGCCCTGCCTGCTTGGTCTGAAGCCAGTTTCTCTACCTAGCCCTTTGTTTTAACATCCAGAAAATAAGACGCACATCTTTTAGAGATATTTTACAGGTCTTCCTAAAAGATCAGATTGAGGCTACAATTCCATTTTCCATTCCACGTGATGCTTTCTCTACCACCATCCATGGAAACATTATCAGAGAATCATGGAATCATAAAACAATAGAATTATGGAATCACAGAATTATGCAATCATAAAATAATAGAATTATGGAAAAACAGAATTATGTAATCATAGAATTATGGAATCATGGAATCACAGAATGATCATGAGAAGGAGAAATGGTGTGGCAAAAACTGCACCAACCATTTCTGTGTGTTTTCTTTTCAATCCCAGAAGGAAAATCCTATTATTGAAGTGTAAACCTTGCATTACTTCACCATATTCCCAAATTTAGGTAAATGGCAACTGAAAATTATATATAAATTACAAAAATATATAAAAAATACATCTAAATTCTTTACCCATTAATTTACCAACATTTTTAATACCACACATTCATTACAACAGTTCTAAGAGCTACACAAACCCTCAAGTACAGTACATATGCTAAAAAACACTGCTAAATTTTCACACTCTATCATTTTAAATCTTAAATGAGTATTTTCTTTATCTTCTTACAAGAGCAACTCCTTTAGTTTCCATGATTCCAACCAGGATTGGATGATAACTGTCCATGTGTAGCTGCACCAAAGGGAGCATATGGGACTTTCAGGCCATCAGCCATGAGACTGGAAAGGATTTCCTAGGAACTCAGCTTCATGGCTAAAAAAACATGTAAATATCTGAAATCTAAAAATGCTTTTGCATTTTTAGGGTGTTTTGAGAGCATTTAGAGAGGGAGGTTGGACAAAGTGGCAAGAGTGAATTTTCTACACCCAAAATTCAGAGTTTTTTAAGTAACTTAAAAATGAGGAGCAGTTAAAGGAGGAGGACTGAAGGAATTACAAACTGACCCAGAACAACCAGTCCACTGTGACCAGCAGTTTGCATAGGGCACCCCAGAAAGATCCGTGTTCCCACATCAGATGGAACAACCAACTTACACAGACTCTTTTGCATAACCCTCTCATCACACCCACCCACGGGGGGGCTAATTAACCTCTGGGTGGCTCACCTAACGAGCACAGAGGCCTCAGGTCAGGCACTGCTGGTTCTCTCAGAGCAGTAACCAAGGAGATCAGGAGGTCCCTGGTCCAAGGGAAATGTTTCTTTTTTAGCTGCTTCACTTCTCCACATCGAGTGGTTCTCACTCCCTTACCAGGCTTTTTGCATCACCTCCTTCCTACCCTCCAGCAGGGAAGCTCAGCTCCCACCCCACACCCCCTCCACCAGCCTGCTGGGGTGCCAGCTCCAGTTTCCCCCCCCCCATGCCCGCCAGTCTGCTCCCCAGTACCACGCTCATCTCTCCCCAGCAGCTGGCAGGGCTGTTTGATCTCTGGCAAGCACAGCAGCACAAACTGGTCCAACAGCAGCAAGCAGGACAGGGATCTCTCCAGCTCTCTGTGCAGGCTTGCCCTGGATTGGGAGCACCAATTAAAACATCTTTCATCTCAGCTCTAATTTTCCTGTAATTGGAGGTAGCTGGTATCTGGGAAGCATCAGCCTGGCACGGGGAGAAGCAGCACAAAGATGCTGCAATCACATCAACCTTGGCTCTTTAAAAAGTTGGAAGTTTTTTTTCCACAAATACACTGACCTTCCTTTGCCATTGTCATCTGGTTCCTGTGGAGGCAGGATGAAGAGGTAATTTCACCTAATCAGGAAAGCAATCTGTTCTGATTTTCTCCAAGCTGGGAGGTGAAATGAGATGCCCAAGGGCTAAAGTGTTTCAAGGTATTATGCAAGGAAGCCAAGTCTGAAAGCAGTGCCATGAAGCTGGGAGGCTGAATTGGAAATGTGAGGTTAGACCATCCTGGGCATGAAAACAACTCCCATCCTTCTCCTGCTCACAAGCCCAGTGTCTGAGGCTTCACAAGCTGAGGATGGAGAGAAATCCCCACTCCTGGAGAAAGCCACAGCAGTTTCCAGATGCCTGGGGAGAAGGCAGCACACACAGACTCTCCTGACAGCCCAATTGTCCTGGAACACAAAGCCATCCACAAAGCCACTGGAGCAGTCCCTCCCGCTCTCCCAGTGACCTGCTTTTCCTCCCACACTCCTTTTCTCTTCACTTGACACCAGCCAGAGGTGGGATGAGTTTCTCATGGCTTCAAAATTCTAACCTGAGGTTAGAAGGGGAATTATCCATGGCATGAGCTCCCACCTTGCATGGACCACTCACTCCATTACCAAAGCTGCACCAGTTCAGAGGCTCTGATTCGAGCTCCAGAGGCTGCCTCTCTGTTTGACCCAGGGTTCAGGTTTGTTTTCTGTACCTTCCCTCCTCAGCCTTTCCAAACCTGGTGCTATAAACCACTGTCCTACATTAACAACACAAAGCAACACCTCTCAGTTGTTGAGAAACAGCATCAGCATTGTAATTAAGACCACAGAATCTTAGGCTGGGTTGGGTGGGAAGGGACCTTTCCCCTGGTGCCACCCCCCTGCAGGGAGCATCTGCACCCAGAGCAGGGTGCTCAGCACCAACCTCCCCTGGGATGGTGCAAGGGCTGGGGCAGCCACCACCTCTCTGGGCAGCCTGGGATGGTTTTACCACCCCCAGAAGTGCTGCAGCCTGCAAAGCAGCAACCCCAGCAAAGCACTGGAGTGAGAACCCACCAGTGGGTTCTGGCAGAAGCTGCTGTCACTGGAGCACCTTTTGCTTGCAGGAGTCAAACATGTTTGGGTTTGAAAAGGAGGGGTGCTTGGCTCAGAGCAGCACCTCTGCAGAGCAGAGCTGTGTCTGTCATCTGTGTTTGGACTATCAAAGCAGCAACAGGGAAATGTTTTGCCACTCCCATGGGCAGAGCAAGGTAGAGATCCCTGCTAAGAGACTCAGGGGTGGTTGTTTTCTTGTACTTGAGAAATACAAACAGCACTGGCTCCACCACGTTGGTTTTTTGGCTACACAGACACACTTTTATGTTCCCCCCTACAAACAAAACACACCCAACTCCTGAGCATCTTCTTCACCTCTCCTGTGTTCAGGCACTGTAACCCCAGTGAGCACACCCCCTGAACAGCCACGTTCTCTGCCTGCTCAACACCCAGCTACAGCAGAAGAGGTTGAAATCTTTGGGAAGAGGCTTTAAAAGCCTAGGAAAGATTCCCAAGGGGTGTTTCGGAAATCCCAAGACATCAAAAACCCCTGACTTGGACAAGGCTCGAGGAAGGCTTGGTGAGAAACAGGCTGGAGCAAGTGCTAGAGAACAGGGATTGTGCCTAAACCAGCCCTGCCTGATCATGTGTCCAAACACTGGTGCCTCAGTTGCCCCATCTCTACAGCCAGGCTGGCTGAGACACTCACTGAGATTGCTGTTTGACCACTGCCCACTCTGGGAACAGCCTGGAATCCCCTGTGCACCCACCTGAACCTGCACCAGCATCAGTGAAACCTCCCAAGAACATCCTGCAATCAATTCCTCCCAGACTAGGGCATTTATTATTTTTTTACTTCATATCTCAGATAATAAGCAGAATAACTTGAAGAAAACCACCCAACCCTGAATTCACACCACTTGGTTTTCTCACACACAAGTTCAATGCCTAAGAACTGGTTTTTAGATGTAGGAATTGGTTATTTTTCTTACACACAGCTACTGTATAAACAGGGATTGGATTCCCTGATGGCAGCATTATCCATGTCACACAAACCAGCACCAGGCTCTAACCACAGTGGGAGATGCTCATGCTGTGGTTTAGTTCAGCTGTCATTTGCAGGGGAGGAAACACCATCACACCCAAAGCTGTTTGCAGATCCAGTTGACCACACAAACACCCAAAACCCTCATCCCAGCAAGGGAGGAGCAGCCACTGACCTTCCCAGTTACTTGTGCATTGCTGCAAATGACTTCTTAAATTAACTCATTAAATTAATTAAATATTTATTTTATTTTTTTTTTCGCAGTGGCTTCAGTTCAGTGCCTAGAATTACTACAGGAGCTGCATCTTCTTATTTTCTTGGGTTTTTTTTCCCCTCCATGAACTCCCCTTTTTTCCAAGTGCTACATTCCTAACTTCACAATTCCTTGTGAGGAACCAGGACCCCCCATCCTGTGCAACTGGACTCCAGGGGGGTCATGGCCTGAGGGCACAGCCAGGAGCAGGCAGACAAAGCAAAATGTTCACCCCACAGCAGGACCGGTGAGAAACCATTTAATCCACAGTACAGAATTCACTGGGTACAGTTTGAGCTCAGCCAAAGTGACTCCTGAGAGCAAGAAGAGTTTGGAGCATTACATCTGATACACAGCTGGGGAGGGGTTGCTGGACACCAGGACAGTCTCCTGCTCCCAATAGGAATTACACTGCTTCATTTCACTCTGAAGACAAAGACAAACCATCACCAAGTTTTATCACCACCTGTTTGGGTTGTTTTTTGGATGAAAAGAAGTTTTTCCATCTGATTTTATGGTTGGTTTTCCCTTCTTTCTGCTGCAGGACACCCAAACCTGAGTCAGCTGCAGTGAGCAACGATTCTTTTTTTCTGCTCTCAAGCTGCCCATGAAACCCTCTGTGCACCATGGACACTTCCACATCTTCCAGAGGATTTCTTTCTTCCCTTTGAGGCAGGAGCAACTCAAACATCCTGCTCACTTTACTTCCCACAGTTTAGGAACAAGCTAGGAAAAGTTTGCTGGGAATTACACTCTTCTGAAGCACCAAAATAATCAAGATCTTAACAGGGTGTTTTCCAGTCACTGGAGACTTGGATGCAGCCACTGGAGCAAGGAGCTGAGATAGTCTGTGCTTGCATGCTCAAGTGGAAAGATCAGCAGCATTTGCATCTTCTTCAGCATCCTCCTTGCACGTGGGCAAGATTTGAGGGGAAAAAATTAGTTGATCACAGAGAACAAGGGCAGAACATGATGTAATCAGAGTGGGGGGTTTTTAACCAAACAGAACAAAAAGGCAAAGAAAAAAAGCATTAGAAATGAAAGGCAACCAAGATAACATTCATTTTCCCCCAGTACAGCTACCTGCACACCAAGGTCTAACACACTGAGCTCCATCCAGTCCAGCTCCCTGAGAGCACACACTGGTTTTGCTGACAGGAGTCATTCCCCTCCTGGAATGTACAAGTCCTGGATGATGCTCAGTCAGAAGTGCAGATGTTTTGTTCCAATACTCCTGGTTTTCTGCTGTATTCAGAGGCAAGACATAAGATTAAGTGCAAGGAAGCATTTCAGACCCCCAGAAAAAAAAAGAAATGCAGTCCTTAAAGCTTTGCTGTAGCTGGTTCACATGGGGAAATCTGCCAAGAGCTGCCTAAAAAGTGACTTTTTGTTCTCAAAAAGGTGAGTGGCTGAGGCTCACTGGGTCAGTATCAACTCTTCTGCACCATGGAATTGACTGAGTATCTGCCAAACTAGAATTTAACCCCAGCAAATCCAGTCTGTGGGAGTTAAATACCCTCATGAAATCAAAGGTTGGCTCCTGGGAGAGCCAGGGTGATTGTTCCACTTCTGCACAACCCCAGGTAAATCATCCATACCCTGCAAACATCCCTGGCTGCCTTCTGGACCTGCTGGATATCCAGATGATTCTGTCCCAAGCCAAGTCTGATCAGCAGCCTCTCTGGAGCTGAAAGCAGCCAGAAAACAGGTCACAGATGGACTGGAAACCTTTCCCTACCCCCAACCCTCCCCAGGCTGCACTGACAAGTCTAAGCCAGAGACTTGAAGCAAATCCAACTCCAAAAATAGGGATTTTGGGGGGTTACAAACAGCAAATTAGCATGACCAAGTGAGGAACCCCTCCTAGAAGCACAACACAGGCACAAACAGGCTACCCAGCAGAAAAATCTGTTAACAATTTTATTTCTTTTGTCATGTTAAATATTATGGGACAGGATTGGAAGGATGAAGAACTCTCAACAATGCCTCACGAGGAATAAGAAAGAAATTCTGCCATGGTATTAGCAAAGTAAAGTAAGGAGAAAATTTACACAGTAAGAGGCACCATTTCCCCCAGAATACCTCTTGTCATATTCCTGAATGAGTGGGATTAGCAATCTAATAAATCTTTTTTTTTTTTTCCCCCCCAAGAGGTAACAGCAACAGATAAAATTTAAAGGATTATTAAAATAACATTTACAAGACTCTGAACAATTTCTGAATTCTTATTAAAACCACAGAAAGAACGATTCTTTGATTGATGATTTGTGTTTTTTTTTTTCATCAAGGACTGACTCTGCAACTTGACACTTTGCTATTTGATGACTTCAATATACATTTTCTTTTGTCCAGTGGCTGAACAGTTTGTCTCTTCAGATTGTGTTTTCTAACCGTGTGAGATCAGGAAGGGCAAAGCCTGTTACGATGCTGTACACAACAATGGCCTCAGGGGCCATACTACCAATGAAGTGGTAGGTAAACAAATCTTTTTCTGACCAAGGAAAAATAAAACAACCCAAAACAAACCAACCAACCAAGAACTAGAACGAAACCAAAAAATTAAAATTAAAAAAAAAATAAAAAATAAAACAAAACAAAACAAAACGAAGCTGCATTTTGCATCCTTCTCTCACTCATTCTTTCTACAAGATGAACTTCCCTAGAAAGAATCCAATGAAAATGGCTGCAATTACAACAAGAAGTGAAGGGAGAGAGTTGGAGCCGTTGTCTCTGAGGGCCAAAGCTGTGGGGGATCCGGATTTATCCGAGTGTGCCACCTTCCTGAGCCTCAAGCCTTCATCCTGAGGGGAGAAACAGGAACACAGATGGAAAAAAACATCAGGAAAGTTTCTTCTTTTCTTCTTTACAGTTGTAAGAACTGATCTCAAATGTGAAATTTACTGGTGAATGTTTAAATATAGTTAAAAATAAGAATATTTCGACTAAGAGCAGGTTGCTTTCCATGCCCTGGTGAAGAATGACTCTGAAATTCTTGTCAGGCACCACAAAGCTTTTCCTTCAGAATTAAAAGCAGGAGTTGCTCCTCCTCTGGGCAGTGTTTCTCCAACAGGACTGTGGGTGTGAAGCCACCTTGTTCTCTCAAAGGCTGCTGTGGCCACAGAAACTCTGAGACACATGAAGAGACTGAGAGTCTCCTGGTGACTGAAGCTGCTGGGAAGATGTTTTTTGCTTCCCTGCTCTGGGCCAAATGATTGTTCTTGTTCCTGAACAATGTGAGGTGCAGAATGTTTCTGCTCTGGGTCTTGTTTGCTCATTAACACCTCCATTTTATCAAGAGTCAGCATCTCTGATTGAAGGCACCATGAAATGGAACCACTTCATTAAAGAGGAGAATTTGTAGCTTCATCCACAAGTTACTGAGAAATTCAAAATCATGGAATCACAGAATGTCAGGGGTTGGAAGTGACCTAGAAGATCATCTAGTCCAACCCCCCTGCCAGAGCAGGGGCACCCAGACCAGATAACATAGGAATGCATCCAGATGGCTCTGGAATGTCACCAGAGCAGGAGACTCCACAACCTCCCTGGGCAGCCCCTGCCAGGCTCTGTCACCCTCACTGGGAACAAGTTCTTCCTTGTGTTTCCCCTAAACCCCTTGTGCTCCAACTGACTCCCATTGCCTCTTGTCCTGTCATTGGATGACACTGAGCAGAGTCTGGCCCCATCCTCCCTACACTCACCTTAACATATTGATGAACACTGCTGAGCTCCCCTCTGGATGAAGCTTGAGAACAGGTTGAGCTCCTCAAAACCTTCAATCCCAGGAGGAAACCCACATTCCCAACCCATGCTGCCACTGCAATTCTTTCCCACAAGACCCCATCTACCAACCTCCCCACAAACCCTTTGCCCAGAGAGCAAAACCACTTGGGCTATTCACCCAGCAGGGGAGGAAAACTTACTCTCAGGTGCCTGTTTTCATCCGTTAGCTTCATGATCTCTGCTTGAAGTCTTTTGCACTCCTCCATGAGCTTCCTGGTCTCGGTGTCGTTGAGGGAGAGGCTGTGGGATTTGGGAAGGGGCCCATCCTGCTTGGCTGGATTCAGGGCCGGGGCAGGTTTGCTGGCGTCGATATCGTTCTGCAAACGGGGTCACAATCACTTGAGAATTTCTGAATGGCTTGAGAAGTGCACTCAGCTACAGGAAAAAAACAACAGCCACGGCTTCAAAGTGAAACTGGCTGCTTAGTCAGCTTGGGGGAGGTTTGCATTTAGAGAAGTTTCTGGTTATCGGGTCACTCAGGTAATAAAAAGCAAGGATCACAGAGTCAGAGCATCACTCAGCTTGGAAAAGCCCCTTGGGATCATCCAGTCCAACCATCAACCCCACTCTCCAGTTCACCCCTAAGCCGTGGGTTAAAAAACAACAAAAATGAACTCTTTAGCTGCTTGAGGAGGCTCTGAGCAGCCTGAGATGTCCCTGCTGAGTGTAGGGAGTTGGGCTGGGTGACCTGTGGAGCTCCCTTCCCACCCAACACATCCTATGGTTCTATGCTGGCCCAGCAGGCATCTGCAAGTTGACATAAAATACACAAAACAGCATCTGAACTCCATGAGGGGGAGTAAAGAAAGAAATCCTGGGATAGTAAGAAACAAAACAAAGCAAAAAAGAAACCAGGTTGTGCCACAAGCTGTTATGGCACAAAGAATTTGTGATTCTAGGGCCTGTGACTGCAGGAAAACACAAACAGGGAGTTTAAGCCTCATGGTGCCTCTGAAATCCACATTACTAATTTGAAATACAAGTGAAAAAATCAAGGAAAAGAAGTGAAAAAGCCAAAAATCAAATGAAAAGACACTGTGTGAGCTCAAGACAATGATCTTCAGGAGACAATGGTGTCAACTGCACAGCCAGGGCTGCAGCTGCTGAAAACACTCAGGGGCAGCTCAGCTTCAGGCTCCTGTCACCCTACTACACACAGTTACTTCCAGGGAATTGTTATTATCCCAATAACAGGCACCTTAAATCCATGAACAATCCAAGTGTTGCCTCCTCTGCAGCCAGGAAAGGCTTTGTCTGGAGGCAAGAGAGTGGCAGAGGTAATGGATTTGTTGTTGTTGTTGGCTGATTATCTCTTTAGCACTGCTTTAAAAACTCCATTTAGGATTCCCAAAGCACACTTTCATTTCTCACCAGCACTTCCTTGGCTAATTCAACAGGAGTTAGAAATGGAATTTTTCAAATTGAAAAGCATTTAATGCTTTCAAAAGCAAAATGCTACCATTTCATTTTGCACTGTATGCAGCACTAAAATGCTGGAGGCAATCAGGAATAAAACTAATGAAAGGATGATCAATTTGGGCACTAAGCCCCACTGCTGGGGGATCTTAAGAAGCAGAATTTGGCCAGGGGGCTCCCTTTCCAATGACAGCTTGGATTGGGTGCTTATTTCAGGGTCCCTTTCAACCTGGGTTGTTTTACAGTTCAAAAGCTACACCCTGAACCTCTGTCCTGTGGCATTTCCTACAACCCTTTGGATCAACAAATTAAATAGGTTTAGAGGAAAAAAAAAACAAATCCATGAGATTCTAGCAGTGTATGACAATTTCTCACAGTTACTCACTCACTTACCAGTTTATCATTTTCATTGGGCATTTCAAACACACATCTCAATTTGGAGTCCATCAACTCGTCAGGTTTTGCTTCTTTCCACTAAAAGAATAATTAATAAAGTCACTGCACATGCCAAACAACTCTGGCAAACACCTCAAGAGTTCATAAGCTTGCTCTGAGTACTTGCTAGAACCAAGTTTTAGCCCTGTGACTCCTTGGTATTAAGTGTCCTCCTCATGCCCCCTCTTGGAAACATCAATTTGAAGCTGCATATAAAGTAAAACATGCTCATATTTTAACACTGAACTCACCTCAGATTCTCTATTTTCATCCAACCAGTTCATGAGGTGAATTCTAAGAACTGAGCTTGCCTTTCTTATTAACCCCCCTGACTCATACAGAAGTTGTGCTTCTTCAGAGAAAACTCAATTATCCTCCAAAAATAACCTGCAAACTCATTGTTTACACTTAAGCCTGAATTTCTAAGCCAAAAAAAAAAAGACAACACAGAGTTTACCCCATTCTCACTCACCACTGCCTCCATATCTGAAATATTTGGTGGTGCATAGGTTGTTTGTACCATAAACTTGTGTTTACTCTTCTCATTTGGGTCGTAGTCAAAAGGCTGCAGCATTACTGTGCAAAGAAGAAAAGCAGAAAGCAGTGATTCCTCAGCTGCTCAGTGTCACAGGCACCCTAGTCACCTTAGACTGGCTTCCCACTGAACACTGCAAGTTAAAAGGCAAAAGCAGTGTTGAAAACAGAGCAGCTCCACCCTGGAGCAACAGGTACTAAAAGGAGAGATCTTAAAGGTTTTTCAGAGCCTGGAGTAGCTGACAGGACTATTTCTGAAGCTGCAGCTAAAAGATATTTCTCAAGTATCAACAGAAAGAGACACTAAAAAAAACCCAACAAGCAAATACCACAGGATTTTCTTTGGAATAAATGTATTTTATGATTAAGTGAAAGCAAAGTTAAAGAATAAAACACACATATATATCAGGGGGGTTGGAATCTCTTCAGAGAAGGAGACTCCACAACCTCTCTGGGCAGCCTGGGACAGGCTCTGACACCCTCACACCAAACAACTTTCTCCTCCTGGCTTCCACTTGGTGCCCAGTGCCCCTTGGCCTGTCCCTGGCACCACTGCCCAGAGTCTGACCCCATCCTCTTGCCCCCCAGGGCCCTTTCTCTCTTGCTCAGCATTGCTCAGCTCCCCTCTCAGGCTGCTCTGCTCCAGCTGAACAGCCCCAGGGCTCTCAGCCTGGCCTGGCACAGAGATGCTCCAGCCCCTCAGCAGCTTCCCAGCCTCTGCTGGACTCTCTCTGGTAGCTCCTTGTCTCTCTTTACCTTGGAAGCCCAAACTGGACACAACACTCCAGAAGTGGCCTCACTAGTGCAGAGCAGAGAAGCAGAAGAACCTCCCTTGACCTGCTGCCCCTTCTCAATGCACCCAAACTACAGTAATTAGTTATTAATAACCACACAACACATTTTCTTCAGGTATTAACACTCTGAACCAGAGTCCAGAGCACCAGTTCACATTTATCCACAGTAATCCAGGTAAACACTTCCACTCAGTGTAAATTTTGGACCCTGACCACATTTTCCTGGTGAAATGAAGAGGGATGGGGTTGAAAAAAATCACCTGAAACAATGACAGAGGATCCAGGGTCAATGATCCCACTGTTGGGCCTCACACAGTATCGACGAGGGGCTGTGGTCTTCACTTTGAAGCAGACTTTTCTATCTGATGGGTTTCGGAGTTTCAGGTTTGTAGTCACTACATCTGTAAAGGGACCTGAAAAAAAAACCAACAGAAGAGTTCCAGAGCTCAAGAGTAGCAGGCTCTGGCACCCTCAGAGTGAAGAAGTTTCTCCTCATGTTGAGGTGGAAGCTTCTCTGCTGCAGTTGATCCCCACTGCTCCTTGTCCTGTTGCTGGGCACTGCAGAGCAGAGGTTTTCTCCTTCTATTTGACCCCCTGTAAAAAGTCAATATATACACATGGTAATTTTACCAAATCATTCCTACTGTTTGAAATCAGATGTAAAAGTGAATTCTGCTGGGTTCTCCCTCAGGAATAGGGTACTTTGGAACTCTTTTGAAGGTTTAAAGAAAGAAAACACTGTTAGACTGAAACATTCTCTCTTGAGATTTCCACCTCTGTGGCTTCTGAGCTCCAAGAAGAGACACCAGCCTCATCTTTTCAACTCCCACCAGGCAAGAGGATACTCAGGCTACACAGAAACAAGATCCAGGTGGGGTTGGAATCTCTCCAGAGAAGGAGACTCCACAACCTCTCTATTCCAGGCTCTGGCACCCTCACAGAGAAGTAGTTTCTCCTCATGTTGAGGTGGAACCTTCTCTGCTCCAGTTGATCCCCATTGCTCCTTGTCCTGGAGCCTGGCCCCTTCCACTGGACACCCACTCCTCAGATATTTACAGACATCCATCAGATCCCCCCTCAGGCTGCTCCTCTCCAGACTGAACAGCCCCAGTTCCCTCAGCCTTTCTTCCCAGGGGAGATGCTCCAGTCCCTTCATCATCCTTGTAGCTCTCTCATTAATTTGAACACTGTTCTTTATTGTTCTCATTAAAAATTACTACCAGGTAATGTTCATCAGTATTGAAAACATGACAACTGCTTTTTCTTTCAAAAAAAGAAACACAGAAAGAAAGAAAGCAAAACTAAGGACTGAAGCAGGACTTGCTGAGAACCAAGACTGAGATGCAGATGAAGACAAACCTGAGCTACACTCAACCAGACTCTTGGGAAAGCAGGAACTGGAATTCCTGCTCTGAAACTTCATTTCTAAGCTGGCTGTAGCTGGTGGATGACACCCAAGGAGGTGAAAATCCTTCAAATTGACTTCAAAACCCTCCAAATTGACTTCAAAACCCTTCAAATTGAATTCCAAACCTCCTGGGATTCCAAGCTTTAAGTGGGATGCTGGTTTTTCCACAACTGCTTCATCACCACGAGCACTTGGAACACAGAGAATGCTTCAGGGCATCTTTACCTAAACAAACTGAGGCAGAGCAGGGTTGGGTTTGTTTTTTTTTGTTCAGTGCTCCAGAAAAATCGGGTTGGGCATGGAAAGAAAAATCATTTAGTGAGTTTGACAATTCCAGCCTTAATGAATGAGAAAGGAGTTGAAGTCAGCAGGATAAAAACTGGCAGTAAAAAGCCAGCAAGAGAGATGTGGAGAAGTGAACTGAATGTTATGATAGAGCTGACAGGAACAGGGAAAAATCCCCATCAACTCAAGTCTGCCAGAATTAGACCCAACACCAGACTACAGAAGTAGTTAAATTAACATAACCCTGGGTAATCTACATTTCTGTGATGGAAGAAAGGATTTTCCAGCCAGATTTTCTTCCCTGTCATTTGACAGCAATCACACAAGGGTTGCAAGGCTCCTCTGGAGGTCAGATCCCTGATCATCTTCCAGCAAGGAAAGTGGTGTAAAAATTAAACACCAATGTTCTGCAGCAAGTCCAAACTACCCTGACTTGCTAAGTCAAATAAGAAAACTCATCTTAAAATAGACAGAAAACACATCATTGCTCCAAATGGAATTTGAAGGTGCTTTCTGAATAAAGAAAAAAGCATCAGTGACACAGTTGACACCAAAGAAAGTGAGAGGAATGGTGTTTATTTCCAGAGATTAGTTTGAAGAAATTGATATTCAGCCCTCATTGGCATTGCCAATGAACATAATTCCTTCCCTCCTGAAATGCCAAGCCCATGAGCATTCAAATACCATCAACTGGAAGAAAAAACTCTTAACAAATCACCTATGTTAAAATTATTCATAGCCCAGGAAACATAACAGCTTAGGTTTTGGGGAGTAATGCTTCACCATTATAGGTAGGAAGGATCAGGAATAATCAGTGGGTGGAGGTGTAACATTAATAACACCTATAAATAACCACAGCTCTCAGGTAGATATCCAAATTAAAGCAATAACACAGAATCCTCCACTTCTTATTCCACCCTGGCACTTAAGAAATAGTTCTTAGTGTTATCATCAACCTGCCTGGAAAATGTCAGCATGCAAAAGAGGCTCTGGAGGAAGGTGCCAGACCTGGGTGTGCACAGCTCCTGGGGGGTGGTTTGAGGCTTGTGCTTCTCCCCACCTCTCAGCAACCCTGAAAAGATTCTTTTTCCTTCTAAAAAATACAACTGTGCCAGTGTCTCACCACCCTCACCAGAAAAAACTGTCTTCCCGATGTCCAATCTCAACACAAGCTCTCCCAGTTGCCTCTTTTCCAGCTACTGGGAATGGCACCAGACTCCAAGCTGGATGGGATGGATTAGCAGCTCCAGCCCCCAGTTCCCTCAAGACCTGCAGATGCAGTTCACCAGCTCCCATGGACCTCCAGCTTCCTCAGGTGGACTCAGAACTCATCTCCAGTGGGTGCTTCTTCCTTCTCCCAGCCCTGCCTTTGCCTTCTGCACCTTGGCTGCTGAAGAACTAAGGCAAGAAAGTCATTTTATGTCTCAGCCTTCTCCAAATCCCAGGTAACCAGGTCTGCCCTCTCCTCTCTCCCATTTTCCTTACTCTTTTATCACCAACAGCCCTACAGAAGCTTTTCATGGTGCTCTTGACATCCCTGGCCTGATTTCATTCCACCAGGGTTTAGCTTTCCCAAGCTGGTTCTTGGTTGCTCAGACAATTTCTCTTGGTTTTTTTTTCCACCCTCAGTAGGTTTCTTTTGTGTGTGAAATGGGAATTGAAACCTTTCACCTGCCACTCTGGCAGGGAGAAGCCAGGAGTATGACACAGTGCATTGCAAATAAGACTAAACAAACTTTTTTTTTCCCCCTTAACATTTTCTTTCTGCATCAAAATTCCATATTCACTCCAGCTTGTTACTGACACCTTGTTAGTGGCTAAAAAAACCTCAGTAAAAATGCATTCAGCATCTATGTCAGGGGTAAAGGAGCCACAGCTCTGGGAGTTCTGCTAAGAGAACATTACTTTGTGTTAAGATCTACAAGGAGATTATCCTGCATTTTATGTTAAATATGGACAGTGGTTTCTTTAGTCTCAACAAAAACCACTATTAATAAGGTGATTTAACATGGAATAAATTCACCCAAAGATATGAATGCTTGTATTTAGCTTCAGCTGAGTCCAGTTCACTCCAAGAGATGGCTATTCTTGGGATTTTTCCTGCTGAGAGAGTGGTTACTCCAGAGCTGTCCCATTTAACCTCATGGCTGTTAAACTTAACCACCAATTATTGTGAATTCCTGACTGAGCTTTATTTGGTTGCCTTGTTCTTCTCACCAAGAGTGCAGTGAAATTGGTGGCTCATCATTCCATTAGGATCAAGCCTTTGGAATCTAATGATCAAGTGTAATTCACCCCAAAGTGCTCTCAGCACTGAAATCACAGAAATCTTTCACTATGAAATTTTAAAGCAGCAAATTACCCTCCAAGTCCTGAAACTGCCAAGTAAAAGGTACAAGCAATTTTCCAATACAGATGTAATCTGCAGTTAATTCACTGCAAGATGTGTTAGAAATCCTTCCTGCTGGAGCATCTTCTCTTTAACTTGCATAAGGCAGGATAACTAATGAATCTGTTAATTACAGAGGTTCTATTTCATACAACACAAGGAGATTTCACAGAACTAAGTAAACAAAGATTTTTTTTCCCTTTCTAAGATCATAAAATAAATTTCCTTCCAACTCAAACCAAAGATCATTTAATCCCAACTCCCTGCCATGGGCAGGGACACCTCCCACTAGAGCAGGTTGCTCAGAGCCCCATCCAAGCTGGATTTGACCACATCCAGGGATGGAGCATCCACAGCTTCCCTGGGCACCCTGTGCCAGGGTCTCACCACCCTCAGAGTGAACAACTTCTTCCTAATTTCTAAGCTAAACTTGCTTTTTCTTTTCCCTTTTAACCTTGCTTTGTGTTTTAACCTGCTCTAGCTAACAAAAGGATTCAGTGATGCTGAAAAGCCCAGCCCTGCTGTTTGCAATATTCAGTGTGTATCCTGCAGTCTGGAATTTCCCACTGAATGCACCTGTCTGATTTGAATTGCAGCATCCCAGCTACTCTTCCCACTCCACAGCAGGCATCAGAATCCCTGTCATCAGATCACAGCTGTGGTGGCACAAAGAAAACCAGTCTTTCCACTCATCACCTGACCCAAAGCTGTCACCAAGCAGCTCTCCCAGTGTGCTCCAAGAACAGAGTCTGGAGTGCCATGAATATTTCCTAGGGGCAGGACTAGCTCACCCTGGTTTGTCTTCCAAAGGCATCAGCAGCTCTTTTCAGCTTCAGGGTGAGGTTTTCATCCTCTGGATGCACAGACAAGTCTACATGTGCCACATCTCCACAGGGAAAGCCCTGCTCTGAAAGCAAGCTGCATTCACAGATTCACAGATATTAGGGGTTGGAAGGGACCGAGAAGATCATCTAGTCCAACCCCCCTGCCTGAGCATTGACACTCAGGGTCACAAACTCCATCTCCTTGGGACCTTCCATGTATGGAACAGAGCTCTCTCCCCAGCAGCAATCAGCTCCCTCCAGTAGTTCCAACTTGAGCTTCAAGGTGAAGCCTGGATGTCAATCACACTGAAAACCAAACTGTACTTTCATTAGGTGTCCAAGACTCAGTGGCCCCATTAACACCCTGCTGTTAATCATCTTAAATCAACATCATGCTTCTGTGAATTGTAATTACTAAGTTTACTTCACATATGGAGAGGTTATCCCTATATATATGAGTTTTTCATTTAACCTCATGACCTAAGAGAAGCCTCCTGAAGTGGCCATGAAACAAACCATTTAGGAAGATGTCATCAGATTCATTTAAAGCCAGTTGTGCCCACAGGATTTTTTTAGCTTCAGACTGATGTGATTGAGAAATTCAACTCAGTTTAATCATCTAAAAACATCCACTGGGTGCCAATTCATTTGGGTAGCAATCCTCCCCTTTAGCCCCTCAGCACTCACCTCTTCCATGTGTTTATAGCCAGCAATCAGAGCCCCTTCCAGGCTTCATTTTGCCAAGCTATTCTACCTCACTTCTGTTAATAACTTTTTCTTTGTGCCATTCCCATTTTGCTTCATTTTCCCTGACTGGATGTTGCCAGGGATGCCTCCAAAGCTCCATCAAACCCTGACATTACTCACCACAAAATTAGCCTCCTGTCTGCTCCATGAACCTGGGATTAGCTCCACACCTCTACTTTTATTCTTTCTTCATCAATTCCACCCAAAATGAGGGAAACACCAGGCACACATCAAACACAGAGTGATTTTTTTTGCCTTCACATCTCCCCTCTCTGCATTACCAAGCTCAACCAACACAGTCCCACCTACACCAGGGTCAGGAATGAAGATGCTACTCCAAGGCCAAATGCAACTCTGATCCACCCTTTAGTTATGTCCTCCTGAAGCTTCCAGTCACCCAAGAGCCACATTCCAGATTTTTTGGGGGGATGTGCACAGAAGGAGAAACTCAGAAAGAGGGAGAGGAGGATGTCTCAGCTCAGAGCAGCACACTCAGCCCAGGCCACTCCTGCTGTGTTTTATTCCATATTCCACTTATCTCCATGTCTTTAATTATTCTTTCCTCTAAAGCTTCCCCTACTATTGAGGTCAGACCTATTCAAGCATTCAAGTGTTAAATTAAGAATTATTCCAAGTGAGACTGCAATTTGAGAAACACAGGAGGGAAAAATTCTGATTTGAGGGTCTTTTTTTTCTTCAATTATTTTGCTTTTCTTCCTTATTCATGTGATTAAAAACCAAACACCTCAAGTTCTACAGCAGGATGATATTTAGCAAACTAACTTTCAAGACCTTGTTCATACAAAACACCCTGATTTTCATTTACATAACCATGTATTTCTCAACACTTTCAAGCCATACTATGAATTACAGCATCAACATTGCCAAATGATAATTCAATTAAGTAAAAGTAAACAATTAAAAAAACACAAACAAACAACCACCACTGCAAGGTAAGAGAAGCTCAAGAGGCCCAGATCACTATGCATCAGACAAATCCTTAGTGCCCTAATGAAATCCAAGTTGCTAAAATTGATTTGTGTGCCTGCATTTTTATTTTCACCAGTCACACAACAGAAATGATCTTAGTAGAGCCATTTAGCTGATTATTTTAAGGAATCAGCTTCTCCACTCTTATCTGACTCATCTGACAATAAACCCCATGTAATTTTACAACCTTCACACTGGAAAATATACTTAATTAATGCCTTTTTTTTTGGCTTCCCCCACTTAACACACAATTTCCCTCTGAGTTCATAGATCAATACAATTCCCTTTCTGTCAGTCAGTTTTAAATGCACTAGAGACACAGGTATTAACAGAACATCAGCTCCTAAGCCACACCTCAGTAAAAAACAAAGATATTTCTCTTCCTCTGCACATTGTGTCTCAATTGTCACTGATCCCTACCATTAAAAAATAAACATTATTCTATTTGAGCCAGCAGATGATGGCTAGCAGCACAAGAAACAACTCCAGGAATTCTTCTGGCATTAAAAAAAATCCAAGTCCAAACCTACTTGTTGACTAGTGAGTCATTCCATGGGCTGTTCAATCTTGGGCATTGCACAATATTCTGCCAACCCAAATGTCCTTAACTCCACTGGAACCATTTCAAAGTCCCCAAGAGTCACCCCTGGCTTAGTAATCACAACAATCTGCACTCCCATTGTTTGCCTGCAAAGATCTTTTTGAATGAAGATACCCAAAAATTGACAACCTCATCCTCCTGGGGGGTTTTGAGGGAGCTGGGACATCCCAAATTTGCTTTGAATGGAGTGGAGAGGCATCAGATTTGCTGTGATCAAGAAAAAAAAGCAGCAAGATCCCATCTGAGGAGCTCACTAAAAGCTATCCCAGGGTAATTCTGGGAACAGAGGAGGGGCTGCATTTAACAGTGAGCTATTTTTACCTATAAATTCCACCTTCTCCACTTGCAGCAAGGCACAGCCCGTGGATTTCAGTGATACCCATCTCAGTGGAACACTGAATTATTACAGCATTCTTTCTGGAGGCTTTGGAAGGCTGCTGAAATCTCTATTTCAGACAAACCAGTAGACTCCAAGGGAAATTCTCTTTACTTCACCTGGAAAGGGGTATTTGGATGTCTACCAGCTGATAAATTATTTTCTACACTAATAATCCCAGTTTATGCATTAGATTAATAATCAGAATTTAACCACTCTCTGTTCCACTGATCTCTGCTAGTAATTTGCACCATCCAAGTGAAAATTTACTGCACACAAACACACTGAAAAGTTGATTTTAAGTCTGTTTATTTGCTGATTTCTAGCCTAGAATAAGTTAAAAAAGCAATGTAGAATATTCATTTTTCAGATGTCTGACTACTGCTAGTCACATGCCTCTGAATCACATGAAATTCAAATTCTGAAGACTGTCTAACTAATCTTCCAAGACTCTTCACATCAGCAAAGTGTTGATTTTCAATTAGGTGTTGCAAAAACCCATCTTAGGACTGATTTCAAGATTTCACAAAGCTTTGGTGAAAAAAAAAAAAAGACCAGCATCTGGGATCAACTGAAACACAAGTTACTTGCAATTGCAAAACTGGCTGCTTCTGATTTAATGAAGACTGAGTTTCCATTAAAATACCAGAAAGCTTTGAACTAAAAACTTCAAGTGCTGATGTTTCACCACCCAACTGGTTAAAAAATCAATATATTTCACCAAATGGATTTACTCCCAGGAACCAACTCCAGATTACCATCATCCTCTAGAGCTGCAGATCATTTTTATCTGCACGAGTCACATGAAAATGATCCCAAGAAGAGGAAGAAGATGTTCCACCTTCAAAATAAATTGCTTTTTCAGCATTCCAGGTTTCAATTCTTCCCATCCAAGCCCAAACCAACCTGAAAAACTTGAGATTGGAGAAGCTAAGCAAAATACCTTGGACTGAAATCCAGAGAAAAGTTCATTTGTGGCAGTGAGAGAGCTGAAAATGTGGATACAAGAGCCACACAGTGCTTCACATCCAGCCTCTGCAATCCAATATTCCAATTGCCTCTTAGTTTCATCACCTTTAAATACAATTTTTCCCCCTGTCACATCTGCACAACACTCTGAAAACTCCTTATTTATGTTGTGCTTTCCCTTGGGTATCCTCATGGTTCCGGAATCCAAAGAAGCCCAGCTACTGTGGACACAGAGGGAATTCACCATGACCTGAAATGCTATTAATAACTGCAATTTCTAGGAATAAAAAGCACTATAAAAACAGGATTCTCATTTTTTTTGGTCACCAAGGGAACTATATAATGTGTTAGCCACCTTGGGACGTGGACTTTAGACCTCTCCCTGAATTGGGTGGAAGAAAACTCAGGAGAAATGGAGATTTTATTCCTGCTGAGTGAATAAAGCAGATTAAAAAATAAATTAAAAAGACAGTTTCATGAGGCAGTGATGAATTTAAAGCCTTGTCAACAACTACTGAAGTCCTACTTTCCATTCAAATCCCTGTTTGGAGCAACATATTTCAGTGGTACCCTAAAGGTCAGAAAATCCATTTCCAGTTCCTGAGGCAAGAAAACCAACAAAACTATTTGTCCAGTTGAAATGTTTAGGCTTCAAGTGGATCTCTTGTTACATACACAGCAGCAATATTAAGTCAATAATAATAACAGGTAATTATTCCACTAAAATCACTTGGAATAACCAGCTGCACTGGTTTGTTTTTGCAACCAAGCTGTATGTTTTTCCTAGTCCAAGTTGAACGTTCTCTTACTGAGAAGCTTTGAAAGATAACACTCAGGTTTCCCTCCTGCCAATCCTGGATTCCTCAATCAACAGGATTATTCTGCTATATTATAGCTCTATTATATTATAAAATTATAAATTATTCTATTATCATTTATTCTATTATAGCTCCTTCTATAGCAAGTTAATGCAACCATCAGTATTAAGACTGCAGTCTCATGATGCTTCAGATTTGGGGTTTTTTTTCTGCTTACTCTTCTCTGCAGAAGTCTTCCTAATACAAGCAAGAGGCTGCACCCAAAATTAATGCCTAAAAACCACACATTTCATGCCCTAAGTCTGTGAACAATAAATATCCCAGGTTGTCAGTGGCTTCTTACCAACAGAATCCCGCATCTAGTATTCCTGCTGGGTTCCCTCTATTAAAAAAATTAAATTAAATTAAAATAAAATAAAAAATAAAGTAAAATTAAAATAAAAAAAAATAAAAGTAAAAAAAAAAAAGTAACAAAAAAAAAAAAAACAAATGCATTTTCTTCCAACCTGTTCCTGCAGTAAGAATAGAGTGCATTGAAATCTGAATGCAGCCAGACCTGGCAGCAATTTAACACCACAAAATAGAAGTGAAAAAGGTAAGTTCCTGCTGGGGTTTTGACTGGTTATGAATGTGCAGTTCACCAAAAATAATAATAACTGAAGCAATCAACGACTGATTAAAGAGATTTAGGGGTTTAATGATTCAGTAACACAAGTACAGTTTAAGTTTGTCTAAAAGCCAGGCCAGCCAAAGGTATTTTGGGGGAGTAAAGTGCTCTTCTCTAACATAAACATTAATTTGTTCTCGTTGTCCATTTCTACAACATCATAAATTCCACTCTGGCTCTCTAAAACAATGAAAAACGAGCCTAGCAAAAAAGGAAAATAAATCTGAAATATTTATGGGAGCAGACGAGCACATGTGCTGACATCAGACACAATCTGAAACCTAAGTGCAGAGAATATTAACAGCTTAAAAAAAAATAAATAAACCCTTAACACTGCTGATTCTGAAGTGCTCCAAGATTTTCCTCAATGCCCCTTAGGGGTAGAAAATAGAACCACAGGGTCCTGCTAAGGAAAACTACCAATTCCATCATGCTTTTCTTTATCCTTCCTACCTCTCAAGGACCACTCACTGCTAGAAAAGCCTTTTCCTCGTTGATCAGCAGAGAAAATCCATGTGTTGTGACAGCAGCTTGTCCAACCTCACCTGGAGTATCTCCAGAGATGGGGCCTCAACCACCTCCCTGGGGAGCCTGTTCCACTGATCCACCACCCTCAAGGGAAAGAACTTCTTCCTGAGATCCAGTCTCAATCTCCTCTTAGAATTTCAACCCATTACCCCTCGCCCTTTCACTCCAGGTCCTTGGAAACAGCCCCTCTGCAGCCTTCCTGGAGCCCCTTCAGGCACTGGCAGGTGCTCTAAGGTCTCCCCAGAGCTTCTCTTCTCCAGGCTGAACAATCCCAGCTCCTTCAGGCTGTCCTCACAGCAGAGCTGTTCCAGCCTCTGAGCATCTCTGTGGCCTCCTCTGGCTCCTTTCCATCAGCTCCATGTCTCTCCTGTGCTGAAGGCTCCAGAACTGGCTGCAGGGCTCCAGGTGAGGTCTTAGCAGAGCAGAGCAGAGGGGCAGAATCCCCTCTCTCCAGCTGCTGCCCACACTTCTCCTTGATGCAGCCCAGGATGGATTGGCCTTCTTGGCTGCAACTGCACCCTGCTGGCTCATGTCCAGCTCCTCATCCACCAACACCCCCAAGTCCTTTTCCTTCCAGCACCTCATCCCCCAGCCTGTGCAGGGCTCGGGGCAAGGCCAAGCTGAGGGGAGCATCCAAAGCGAGTTCTTTTCCCCCCCTCCCGTCCCCTCTTCAACCGCCCACAAGGAGACATCGCGGCGGCCACAGGAATGACAGGAGAGCGGCTCCCCCCGCCCCCCCCCTCCCTCCCTCCCTTCCCTCAACCCCGGGGCTCCTTCACAGCTCCAGGGCCGGTGCGTGAAGGGGACACGAAGGGAACAGAGGCCGGAGAAGGGCGGAAAACCCCCCTTCTGTGGGGAAGGACCTGCCGGAGCCGCGGACACGCTCTGGAGTCCCCACGGGATCCCAAGATGGCGGCGGCCGAAGCCGCTCGTTCCCCGGCTCAGGGCGCTACCCCCCCCCGCCCCCTTCCCGCACACACACCCCGCACCACGGCTCGGAAGAGCTCAGAGGAGGGGTGGGGAAAGGCGGCCCAGCACCGAGGCGAAACGGGACACCCCGTCTGGCTGGGCTGGGCCGTCCCGCTGTGTCCCCCCGTCCCCTCCCTCCTCCTCCGACACCGCCGCCGCCGGGCTCCCCCCTCACCTTTGAATTTGAGGTCGGTGGGCGGATCGAGCACCAAGATCTGCTCGTGCTTCGCCAGAGCCCCGGCGGCCGCCATCTCGCTCGCTCGCTCCGGCGGGAGGAGGAGTGGAGAGGAGGAGTGGAGAGGAGGAGGGGGAGGAGGAGGAGAAGGAGGAGGAGAAGGAGGAGGAGGAGAAGAAGAAGAAGGAGGGGCGGGATGAGGAGGAGGAGGAGGCCGGGCGGCAGCTGAGGGAGGCGGGAGGCCGGGCGGCTCCGCTACCGGTGATGCCAACGGGGGCGGGCACTGGCGCTGCCAAGGCTGTCGGTACCGCTGCCCAGGCTGTCGGTGCTGCTGCCAAGGCTGGCGGTGCCGGTGCCAACGCTGCTCCACAAACCGGCCGGGGACGTCACCCCTCGGCGGCGGCCCCTTCAGCGCATGCGCCCGGCAGCGGCTCCTCCGATCCTCCGCCCCTCCGCTCACGGCGAAACCCGGCCCGCCCTCCGCAACCTGGGCCTGAGAGCCCCGGGATGAGGCGGGGAAGGGCTGGGAGGGAAAAGGAGCCCGTGGCTGAGGGGGAACTACAGCTCCCGGCGGCACAGGGGGTGTGCGGGGGGTGCTGGGAGATGGAGGCTGAGGCGGGAAGCTTGTGCGGGATCCTGCCCCTCAGGGCTCTCCGGCCTGGCTCGCCCAACAGGCCAGGGAAACAGCTAAAAACTTCCCTTCTGTGGGAGAATTCTCCCTAGGTGAAAGTTTAGGAGCGTTGACAGGGAGTCAAAGAATGTTAGGGGTTGGAAGAGCTCTGGAGATGATGGAGTCCAACCCCCTGCCAGGGCAGGGGCACCCAGGGCAGCCCACACAGGAACAGAGCCAGGTAGGGTTGGGATCTCTCCAGAGGAGACTCCACAGTCTCTCTGGGCAGCCTGGACCATGCTCTGACACCCTCACAGAAAATAAGATTTTTCCTCATGTTGAGGTGGAATTTCTTGGCTTCCAGTGAAAACTACCTAGTCCAGCCCTGCACTGAGCAGGGGTATCTGCAACTAGAGCAGGTTTCTCAGATCCCTGGCCAATCTGGCCTTAAATACTTCCAGGGATGGGGCACCCACAGCTTCTCTGGGCTTCCCATTACAGTGTCTCACCACCCTCAGAGTAAAAAAATTATTCCTTATATCTAATCAGAATCTTTCAGTTTAAAACAAATAGTCCTCATGCTATTCCCTGTCTACATTCCCTGATAAAGAGCCCTCCCCATCTCTCTGCCAGGCCCCTTGAAGCCCTGACAGACCCCAGAAGGTCTCCCTGGAGCTTCTCCTCTGCAGGCTGAACCCCCCCAGCTCTCCCAGCCTGTCCCAGCAGAGGGTTCCAGCCCTCCCAGCATTGCTGGGGCTCCTCTGGCTCTGCTGAGAGCTCCAGAGTCTCCCCATGGACCAGATATATAAAAGAATTAGAAAACAGAGGTCTTTCTGTCTTCTGCAGAGCAGAGGGGAAGCATTTTGTGTGTCATGCACATTATTTGCTCCTGTTTGGCTTGTGACCCATTCAAGCTGAACGTGGGCATGGTTAAAAAACACCATTTGAGGGTTTCCTGAGACCACTCCGGAGCCTCTGAGGGCAGAATTCCCATTGCAGAACTCAAGGGGTGTGAACAGAGCAAGTGGAAAGGGACAGTTTGAACTCCCAGCTGCCAGAGGAGTTCTCCAAACTGAGACAGCCCATGATGCTCTTCACAGGACTATCTGGAAAGGAGATGCAGTGACCACAGGCCACACCATGCTGCTTCTGCTTAATATTCCAGATGAAGACTGCTACTTGAGACAGCATTTCTCTTCCTGAGGTGAGTTTCAGAAACACACTTATGTTTATATACATACTTTTCCATATTTTATATTGGTATTTGACTACATTTTAGCAGTGTTTATGAAGTTCTAAAGCTGGTAACACCAGCAAACAAGAGCCAGTGCACATCCACGTTTCCACATTTTATATGTTTAATTCTCTCATTGCATCCCTCACGAGTTTACATCAACTGTAAGAACCATCTCTTGAAAAATCCATTAATTTAATAACTTTGTCCTTTATCAAAGGGCTAATGGCTTTTAGCACAGTTGAAATCAGCTCAGGAATCATTCAGTTCCTTAAATGCTACTCTAAACCACAAAGACAAGATAACATTCTTGTCTTGTTCCTGCATAAGTTAGTGGTTTAGGGCACTTCTGTCTTCAGCAGAACAGAATCAGGTCCAAAAAATGAGAAGCACATCGAATTTTATGCTATAGCTGTTTATGAGAATGCTATTAGCTGATATTGGATTCTCTCTGCTGGAATAGTCAACATGCATTGTGTGCTTTTCTAATAATGTCGTTAGGTAAAGAAATCACAGAATCCCAGATTGGTTGGGCTTGGAAGGGCCCTCTGGAGATGCTCTGGTGCCACCACCCTGCTCCATCCAGCAGGGGCACCCAGAGCAGGGTGCTGTGTCCAGGGGGGTTGGAATCTCTTCAGAGAAGGAGACTCCACAACCTCTCTGGGCAGCCTGGGACAGGCTCTGACACCCTCACACCAAACAACTTTCTCCTCCTGGCTTCCACTTGGTGCCCAGTGCCCCTTGGCCTGTCCCTGGCACCACTGCCCAGAGTCTGACCCCATCCTCTTGCCCCCCAGGGCCCTTTCTCTCTTGCTCAGCATTGCTCAGCTCCCCTCTCAGGCTGCTCTGCTCCAGCTGAACAGCCCCAGGGCTCTCAGCCTGGCCTGGCACAGAGATGCTCCAGCCCCTCAGCATCTTCCCAGCCTCCAATGGACTCTCTCCAGCAGCTCCTTGTCTCTCTTGACCTGGGGACCCCAGAACAGAACAGAACACTCCAGAGGTGGCCTCACTAGGACAGAGTAGATGGGAAGGAGAACCTCCCTGGACCTGATGGCCACACTCTTCTGAATGCCCCCCAAGAGACCACTGGCATTCTCTATGGCCTAAAATTTTATCTGGAACTCATTAGCAATCAACTCAATGGTGACAGGAGCCTGCTGGGTGACCAGTTGAGCATTTCAGAAGACAAACAGCAGTGCCAGAAAGGCAGGTATTTCCTTCAAGAGAAATTACAACATCCTTTTACTGTTACACCTCTGCATTTCACAGCATTCACCATGATGCATGAGATTCTCCACTGAACTTTCCCATTAGCACAACAAGGAAGGTGGCACTTGGTGAGGATTTTTTTCCTGGGTGTTTTAATATCACTAAGAATTGGCAAAGCAGGTTGTGATTTTGTTTTATTAGGAGATATTTTCAAAGCCAGAATCAGTGGGACTGAATAAATTACCTGCATAATAAACTGTGGTAAACAGTATTACAGAAGTGAATCTATTCTGCTGCTTCTCAGGTACAGAGAGAGTTTAATATTTCATGGCAAATACTCTTGAGAAAATGCCAGACTAACAGGGGAACCAGGGGAAGGGGCTGAAGTTGCAGCAGGGGAGGCTTAGATTGGATATTGGGAAGAAATTCTTTATGGAGAGAGTGGTGAGACCCTGGAACAGGCTGCCCAGGGAGGGGCTGGAGTCACCATCCTGGAGGGGTTTAAGAAACAAGTTGCCATGGTGCTCAGGACAGGCATGGAGGGGACTGGTCTTTTTACTTCTAATGGTCAGGTATTTAGGTGGTTTTTGTTGTTGTAGGACTGCAATAGATCCAAGATTTCATTTCTCAGCTACACTCAGAGGTGTTGAAATGAATCAGCCAACGGAGAAAGTTGCCAGAAATTGCAGATCAACAGCACAGGTGGTGTTTAATATATTAAAAATATAAGAAAACCCAGCATGGGGCTGGCTGAAATAAAAGCATTAGATCAGAAATGACACTAAACACAACCAAACAGATGAATGCATTATTAAGGTTCTCAATGTGTTCAAACAACAACAAAGCCTCCATTAAAAAAACATGTTTATAGATAATTAGCATGAAGCCACCCACTCGTTAGTTGTGAGCTGACTTTGTCACTACTAACAGACTGAAGGGAGGGGGGTCTCTCCTCCCAAGGAACAAGCAACAGGCTGAAACAACCTCAGGTTGCCCCAAATCAAATAGCATGGTTGCTTAGCCTGAGGAAGACAAGATTGACTCACATGTTCACTAAGAGCCTTCAAAAACTTTAATTAAAAGCCCTTGCAAAGAGAAAAAAAAAAAAAAAATAGCCTGCTCTTGTTTACTTTGAGTAGGTCAGGAAGTAATGGGTGGTGGTCAGACAGAGAACTGATTTAGAGCAGATATGATATGAAGAGCTTGTTAAGAGTAAGGCTAATTAATGTAAAAGGTTTCCTGAAAGCTCAGTTCATGGAGTCCCATGACCTTCCAGAACAGGTCAGATAGCTATTGGGAGATACAAACTCAGCCTGAGCTCTGGCTTCTGAAATCCTTGCCAGCCCTAGGAAGTTCCAGCATCCTCAGAGATGAAACTCATCATCCACAGGGGAAACCTCCATTCCCCATGCTCCAGCCCATTAAAACCAGGGGGAGTTTTTCCAGTGCTGGACCAGAGCCTAATTGAGTGTGTAATTTGGAGCTGTGTGTGGAATTTTGTTCACAATACTCTTAAGGGTATTTGCAAATTAGAAGATTCCAACTCCTTCTTCCAGGGCACATTTGTTTGTAGTGGTTACAAGAGAAAGCAAACACAGGGTGAAGAATCAGCACTGGATTTGTCTCACCAAATTGAGCAGGATTGATCCAAGACAGAACCAAGGAGAAGATCTCAGGGGAGGAGGAGGAAAGGAGCAACTTCTCTCAAGGAAGGACATTTTAGACAGCTATTTTTTACATCAATTAAGCAGGGCCAGGCAGAAAGGCATGGCAAAAACTGCATAAATGCTTTAAAAATCAGCATTATGGATGTGAGAATGTTTGCTGAAGGAGCAGCTTAATCAAGACCCTGCAAGTGGGCTGAGCAAGGGGAGACACAGAGAAATTCAGGCTGTTGGTTGATTCAATCAGTTGCACAGTGACCAGCAAGGAAATATTCACTCCCCTGCAGCCTGTTACCAAACAACACCAAGATTTTCCTCCACTCTGACTTGATGAGTTAAATCAGAAGCACTCAGGCCAGCCAGAGCTCTGCCTCTGATGTCCAGGGTTTCCTGATTTGCACAATCACAGCTCCCTTGGGCACCCACCACCTGTGGGGCTGGAATCACCTGGAAATTCTCTGTTCCCCTCTGGTTGTGACAGAAAAGAGGGGAGTGTTCCAAATGCTCTGCCAGCTGCAGGAAGCCAAGGTTACTGATCCAGGGCTAATACATGAAAGATCTTTGCTGTTGATTAATTCATTATCTCCAGGAATAAGGACAGAGGGTTTCCAGAATCATCTCCCCACTCTGGTTCATTGCAGGTGTGTCCTGGGGCTGCTTGAAACCTCCTCCCCCCCAACAGATCACTGCTGAAATATTTATTCCCTTTGCATTCAGGGAAGGAATAAAAAAAAAAAAATAAAAGAAGAAAAAAAAAAAGTCTGCATAATAATATTGATGGAATCTACAGCTGCCAAATCCTGAATTATTGATGGCTTAATTGTGCAAAGGATACCCACCAGGACCTGTTGGGTTGCAATATGCACTTGATACACTGCACAGAACCAGGGACTGTGCCTTGCTTGATTGATTTGGTTCTGCTGCTGCTTTGGTGGGTCACCTTAAAACAGGTAGAAACACTTTGCACAGGCAAAGCTGGGCCACCCAACAGCCTTTTGGAAGTTGCACTGAATAAAAAGACCTGCAGAAAGTCCCATGTGGCAAAAGATGCTTTTTCTGGAGAAGCTTGTGTGGGTTTTTTCCACTCCCACCCCACGTGCACCAATCTGTGGTGCTGAGGGCCATGGGGCAGGGCTGGATGATATGAAATATCTTGTCCAACCCAAGTGATTCTACAGTGCATTGAGACTCTTCTGTTCCCACTCCATCCCCTCAAAACAATTTCTTGCCTATTTTACTGGTTGTTTTTTTCCCTCCCCTCTCTCCCAATGCATATTTCTCCTGCCCCACTGGCTAGCAGCCAGCCAGCCCAGCAGGCTTTCCCTCACTTCACCTGCAAATGAGGCATAGTTTTCTCCTCCTTTATCTCTGGCATGAGGAAAAGCAATTTAATAGAATTTAATAGTAATTCAATAGAACACCAGAGTCAGCCACTGCACGCTTAGAGTGTGATTATTCCCTGTGCCTGGCCATTCCTTGCATTTTTTCCTTCCCAGAGAAAGGCAAACAGTAGAAATGAGAAAAAAATGGGAGTGTGTAGTGGATCAGAGATTAGTTTCTCTTCTCTTTCATCCCCCTCCCTCTCTGGGCCAGCACCAGAAGCTTCAGAGAGTCCCATCACAGACAGGTAGTGGACAGTACCTCTTCCACATTAAGACTTATCCTATTTTTCAAGTTAGGCTTAAGTTCTGAAGCACCATGTTAAATACATCTAAAAAAACGTATTTTTTTTCCTATTCATTCTTCCATTTCCAGCAATTTTGGTGTCATATGCCAAGTTACCAGCAACGAGTTGATGTTTTTCTTCCAGCTCACTGATAACAACACTGAACTCCTTGGCTGCTTTGAAGCTGTTGAACAGCCCATTAGCAGAGAGCAGAAACATGCTGACGAGGCTGCTAATTGGTTCTCAGAGCATTTGAAACAGGTAAATTGATTTTGTATAGTACTGGGGGTTTTAAACCACGTTGTCATGCAAGGCTACATCAAACAACATCAAGAAATCCATGTGTAGTGTCAATACTTCCACCTCAAGCAACTGCTTTTTAGTCTTGTTGCTTGAAAACACCTAATTTCCATTAAAAATCCATTGATTAACATACCAGAAGCTGCTACCTATGAATTAATTTCTCTCTGTGTCCATATCTTTCTTGATTAGCCATTTGCCCAGGGTCTGTGGAATTAGCCTGTAATTACCCAGACCCCTTGCACTGATTCTCTTGGTGCCACGTTGAGTTTTTCACCAGTTGTCTGAGATTTCCCTCACACACCAGTGTCTGTTCCTCCTGACTATCAAGGGAGCACCTCCACATTTTTGTCCTACTATTGGGAACATTCAACCTTGAAGATTTCAGTGTTTTGTTTTCTTCTGTCACACAGTGAAAGAATTTCCTATCCATTATTATAACAGGGGGGGGAAAATAAATCAGCTTTTCAAAGTAGTTTAGTAAAAACTGTGCTTTCTTATCCAGAAGCTGCTCCCTGGCTGCATTCAGTTTCACTCACATCAAAGGCAAGGAAGAAATCATTGCTTTTTGCTCTTGTTAGCTACTCAGAGATGAGCCAATTATGACAGGAACAGCTGAGCTGGATTTTGGCTTCTGCATCAGGAAGAAAACTCTTCACCAAGTTCAAATGCTGGATGTTCAGCCTTAAGGATGGCTAAGCCAAATCTTTAGGCAATGTTCACATTCTAAGTTGAGTTTCCAAGGCTGGAATGTAATCTTCAGCCAATCTTAGGAGAGTTTTGATGGTCAGCAAGGCAAGGAACCACAGCATTACATTTCTATTTATTCTGATTCCTTTTAAATCTGAGAATCTCTTCCTTGAAAAGTGGAAATGGGGAAAGTTTCTGTAACCCACTGACAGCATTTATTGAGGTTTTTTTCTTCATATTTATTGAGAAGTGAAATGAGGCTTTAAATGTTGTGTCTGTCCCTGAAAGGGTGAACTGGAAAGAGGCTTCTCAATGATTCATTTGGGCCACTGACTCAGTTCTGGCAGATTTCAGGAACAGCTCATTAGAAAACACTGGTCAGGGGGGGAGTTTCTGGCCAATTTATGACTGACCCAACTTCTGAGTGTTTCACCCTGGAGCATAGAAAGGTTTGAGTGGGAAGGGACCTTTCAAGATCCTCTGGTCCAACCCCCCTGCAGGGAGCAGGGCCATCTGCAGCTGACATCAGAAGGAAATGAAATGCACTTGCTTCACAGGAAAACTTAGAAATGCACAAAACCACCCATGAACTCTGCCTGTCACCCAAGGAAGGGTGCAGTTTTCTGCCATGGTGTGTGTCTTTCACTGGGAGATGAGATGAGGTGGCTGAAAGACACCCCTGCTGACAGTGATGACTTGATGACTCAAGTCTGGTGGATTTTCTAAGGCATCCATTTCCTCCAGGAAAAAAAAAAAAATATATTTTTTTTGGTAAAATATTCCTTCTTCTCTCCAGTCTCAATCTCCCTCTTTTAGTTCAAACCATCCCCCCTTGTCCTGTCATTTGCTGGGCACCCAAAGGCTCTTCTTTCTGCTCCCACCACAAAGCGCATCTTCCAGGGTAGGGCATCACCCTGTTGCTCTGTCTGTCCTGTTCAGTTCTAAACAGAACAATTTCAATTCTTCCACTTCAGTTCTTTTCCCTCTTCAGAACTGTGTCATCAAGGTGATGTTCTGGCTTTGGCCTCATTCAAGGAACTTATTATCCCCTCTAGAAATTCCACCTCCTAAAAACATTAAAGAAAACATTAATAGTAATTATATATATATATAGTGGTGAAAAAAAATATTTCTTTAAATGGCATTTCCCTTTTCTGGTATCTCTGTCACAAGGAAACAACTTTATCTGTTGCCAGCCCTTTCCTAGATCATTTGGAGTTCATATTTCCAGGCTATCTCCAAAGCTTTGTTCAAAACTGCCAAGAAACTGAGTCACCTCCATTAGTCAGGTCACTTGCTCAGACTTTCCTCACCGAGGCTCCAGGGAGAACCTTTCCAGTGCTGAAGTGGGAGGAGCCCTGGTCAGGTGCCAGCAGGAGGGTCAGGTTGCCACCTTGAAAGCAAATTTGCCCTGAGCACCAAGAAGGACCTACAGAGTGTGGTAAAACTCCAAGGACAAACAGGCTTTCCAAAGGGAATGGTGCCAGGGAAGCTCTGTCAGGCTCCTGACTGGAGAAACAGCAGGGAAAATTTACTGCTTGATTTTGAAGCTCCTCTCTGGGGGGGTCTTAGGAGATTCCTGTCCCCCAAGGCAGGTTATTGCGGCCCAGAGGCAGGAACACGATGTTCATTTTCTCAAGGGCAGCTCTTAGACACCTCATCTGATTTCCTGATCGATCAGCACTTGTCAATATGTCATCTCTCACACTCCCTAACAGATCATTTCCCCTGAGTACTTGCTGTAGAGAAGCAGGGTTGGTTGGTATTTATCTTATTTAAACACCTATTTTACTGCCAGGGAGGGAACAGCAATGGCACTGACTGGGGAAATAAAAATGACTTGAATGCATCTGGGGAAAAATGCATTTTTGTTTTCTAAACCTCCCAGAGTGTGGCAATCAGCAAGGTCTGAGTGTTTCAGCAGGCAGAAGATGTGTCTCTGAACACTTTTGACAGGTAATATAAAGATAAAGCTCAGGTTCTCAGGGAGGTTTTGTGAAAACAAGGCCAGTACTTTGCAAAGAAACCTTGCTTTTGCTTTGGTTTTTGTTTTTTTTCTTTTGTTTTTTTTAATACTTCAGGGAGTCTCAGGGATACAAATGATTTAACAGCCAGAAAAAAAAAAAAAAGAAATCCTTCCCAAGCTGATAAATGTTTAATACCCACCCAGAAGAAACTTTTTTCCACCCTAGTGCTGGATTTCTCTGCACTGGATAATGACCTGCTATGAAAAACCCTGCTAATTGGTGCCACACTCAATGCCAGGTCTCTTCCACTTGAAGTTCTGCCAAATGTGCTTTTTTTTCCAAGGATTCACAGCTGTTCCAAACCCATTTTGGTGACAATTCTGCACCATATCTCTTGATCCTGAGTGTTAATGTCCTCATGTGCCTACAAAACACCCAGCAGTGGGGAAGTGGCAACACAATCTGCATTGAGCCAAGGTTGGAGGCAGCAGAAACACAGAGATTTTGCAGGAAGGATTCTTGTTTATTGGAAGAGAAGGAACCCAGTTCTGAAAGAGAACTTCCAGACATGAAAACCATTGGATTGTGCTCCATGGGGTTGGAAGGGACCTTGAGAGACCACTGAGTCCAACCCCCCTGCCAGAGCAGGTCACACAGGAGCAGATCCAGGTGGGGTTGGAATTTCTCCAGAGGAGACTCCACAGCCTCTCTGGGAAGCCTGGGACAGGCTCTGGCACCCTCACAGTGAAAATATTTCTCCTCATGTCTCCATGGAGCCCCCTCTGTTGCAGCTGCACCCCTTGCCCTGTGTCCTATCATGGGATGCCCTGAGCAGAGCCTGGCTCCATCCTCCTGACCCCCTGTGCATCTTTATCACCATGAGGTCACCCCTCAGCCTCCTCCCAGATCCAGAGCCCCAGCTCCCTCAGCCTCTCCTCAGCAGGGAGGTGTTTCCCTCCCTCCAGCAGCTCTGGGCTCTGCTCTGGACTCTCCCCAGCACTTCCCTGTCCTTGAACTGAGGGGCCCAGCACTGGACACACCACTCCAGATGCAGCCTCAGCAGGGCAGAGCAGAGGGGCAGGAGAAGCTCTCTCCACCTACTCACCACACCCCTGATCCACCCAAGATGCCATAACAAGCAATATTTCCCCCTGATCCAGCTGGTAAGGTCTAGATGTGATCAAAAATAGATCTCATCAGTGGTCAGGAAGCATGTGAGTGAATCCTGTCCCTGAAAGTGAGTCCTCAGGGAGTCACCACCAGCAGTTATCAGGGACCTTTCTACAAACACTTTTATCCAGCCCATCCTCCCATCAGTGTTTTCACACTTGGAAGAAAATTATTCTGCAGCCTCATGTTAGACAACAGCAAATTAATAACCCTAGAGCTGAGTGTTTTCCTTTCAGGCATTTCACAAAGCTGGCAGTGGCCCAAACCCTTCTGGAGATGATGGAAGGGGTGGAGATATGGAGCAGGCACAGGGACTGTTCCATCAGCCCTGCTGCCCTGATTTCAGAGCAGTGCTCAGATCACAGCTCATGTGGTGCTCTCTGCAGAGAGACTGAAGCTGCAATGGTGAAGATTTGAAAGGCCAAACTGTCAAATATTTCTCCTTAAATACCCCCCAGACACAACCTTCAGCCTTCAAAAGGAAAACAGAGTAGGGTTGGAGTTCAGGAATTGCACAGTTCACCTCTCCCTGCTAAATTCAACTTGACCAAAGCACTACAGAAAGGTGTTCCCAAGCCACATAAATCATCTGTTGAGTTTACCATGGTGCTTAGAAAAGCCTGACTCTAAAAACCTGTTTTCCTTGAAAAAAATCCCCAGCCTTTTATTCAGAGTCCTCACAGTTGTGGTAACAACTTTGGAAATAGGGCAAAAAAACTTGTGTGGAGTTGAAACAGTAGCCATGGGAAATATGAAATACTGCATTCTTCTTAAGGGAGTGTTAATTTTTTTAAGGGAGTGTTAATTCTTAACTCCTAATGATGACTTGGAGGGACATAAAGCAGGGGAAAAAGAATGAAATGTAGCAGCAAAAATAAAATGTACAAAAGGGGAAGCATCCTGAGCCCTGAGTCATAATCACTATTCAAAGCAAGTGTAAAATCACTTTCTACTGAGAGCTGCTACTCCCAGTTTCCAGGCTGACTCTGGGCATTCAGGCACCTCTCTTCTCATGGATAAATAAACACCTTTTCCAGATCAAATTCTTCTGTTTTTCAGAGTTCACCTGCACTGCAGGATCCCCAGGAAGACATTCAGCTTCTGCTCAGAGCCCAGCCACACTCCAAGCTGCACTGGAATCCCTGGGGAGCATCCTCCAGGCTGCCAACAGCCCCCTCTCAAGAGCAGATCCATGTGGAAACTGGGATTTCTTTTGCACCACTTGACTGAAAACCAGAGACATCCCCAAATTGGAGGTATTGAAAATGTTTATTATTATTTGTTAATTGTTGTGGGTTAAAGAAAACACAAAAACTACACTTTAGAGGAGGGAAAAAAAATATTATTAGGTATGATACAATGAATATGTAAAACAGAAGGTAAAATATGAACAGATTGCAGCATCCCATACATGAAGCCAGTGGGTCCAGCCCAGTCAAAGCCCTTATAGAAACAAAACAGAGGAAGAAAACTTAGGCAATTTTAAACTGACAATTCATCACCAAGTCTGGTTTAAATAATTCCAGGTAGGACAGGGAAAAGTATCAGCATTGTACTGCAAGGTCTGAGTGTAGTCAGGGAGCTCACTGAGTCACCTCTCATCACACCCACTACCACGTGGAGTGATGAAGACAGGAGGTGACTCTTCCAGGGATTGCTACAGACCCATGGCAGCACCTCAGGAGGACCTTGCTGTGGCAGGAATAAAAATAATCCATTTATTTCCTTTTTTTTGAGTGTTACTTCATCACTTCCAAGTCCCAACTCTGTGGCCTTTTTTGGAGTTCTGTCTGCAAGAGCAACTTTTTCTGTCAGCCACTTTGACTCAGAAGAATGACAAGTACCTAATGTGTGTCTCCATCTCCTTGGTCTGTACTTTTCAGTTCATGAAGGTGGAATAAGCATTAAGAACAACAACAAAAGGCCATTACAGAACCAGACAGTGAAAAAAACCCACTACATGTCAACATAACAAGATCAAACTGCACTTATACACACACAGATGTGCAGAGCATCCATGAGAACCCAGTCCCTTCATCCTCCTACTCCTGGAAAACACACTGCCCAGTCCTGAGCTCCCCCCCAGAACATCCTTGCAGCCTGTTCCTCACTCCTGCTGCCAGCTCTCCTGGGAATAAACCATGGTGGACAAAGCCAGCAGCAGCTGGACAACCTTGAACTGCAGTGTTGTTATTATTATTATTATTAATAGTATTATTATTATTAGAGAGGATCAGCTACAGAGGCAGGTGCTCCTGGAGAGTAATTTTGTTTTTCACTACCCATTAACTCCTAAGAGGAATTTTGCTGCTGAAGTTTGGACTCTGAGTTTTGTTTGGTTTGTTTTCTGTGTCATTTTTTCTGGCTGTTTATGAAGGGGGGTGGGGGTGGGGGTGGAATTTTCCAAGCAACACAGGCACCAAAAGGAAGGAGAAAGGATGAAGGTGACATTTGAAAATCCCAAGTTTCAAAACAAACCATTTTGAACCAGTTGCCATTTCAAGAGGCACATTGGAGCTGCACTTCAGCTTTCAGAGAGGCAACATCATTAGCCCTTGCCTCAAAGAAAAATGTGAGCAGCTCTGCACAACACACCAGCCCTTTATTTTTATACCTGTGACTTCAGAGTTCCCTCCTCTACCCAAACCAGAACTTCCACAACCAGAATCCTTATTAATTTCCTTTTTTTTTTTTGACTAAAAGCAGAATAAGGTGCTTTAGATCTGGTCCACCAAATGCAAACAAATTATTTTTGAGCCTGTTTAGCATCTGAATTGTAAAACTCTGCCAGAGATCCACTGGAACAAAAAAGAATATCAAATATGCTCCAAGGAGTTAGGAAAGCTGAAAAATCAGTTGGCAAAACTGCTCTAGGATGAGCTAATCCTGACATCTTCAGAAACCTGGGTTCAGTGTCCCCTTGGAAATGGGTTTTCTTTAGGAAGAACCAGATCTGCAGCACTGGGATGCATCTGTGATGTCAGTGGGATTTCCTAAGTCACACATCTGCTTAGACTGGGATGAGATGAAACATTCCCTGAAGGATCCCAGCTCCCTCCCCAGCTCCCACCAACTGCTGAATTTCACTGGAATAACCCTGGATTAGCTGTAAAACAGTTGCTGCAAAAATGTCTCATACATCAGCACAGGTGACAAGTGGAAATTCACCCAAAATACCCTTTCTCCTGGTAGCTAAGTCCCTCTGGTAGCCAAGGGGGTATTTTCAAGTGAGTGCTTTCAAAGGAATCAAAAAAACCTGAGAATTGGATGATATGGGGAAAAAAACCCCAATTGTTTAGATTCTCAGATAAAACCCAGTGGGACATTTCCCACTTAGAACTACTTTGAGGCCTCTGAGGACAAAGAAAAGTTGATTTCAGCTGGCTCTGCTTCAAGCCCTAATAATTAGTGCTATTTTATCAAAGCAATCTCATGACCAAGCAGTAAAGTCTGGGGTTTTTTTAATGTATAAACACAAAACCCCAGCTCTAACCTGCCCATTCCTGATTTATTATGGAAAGTTGTTTTCTCCTTTTGTTGCCTTTTTCTAAGGCCCCCAACAAACATGCAGGGAGGGTAATTCTCCTCATAAAAGAACAAATTCCTGCTGTGGAATGCAGGCTGGGCTGTGGTTCTGCATTTCCCACCCTCCAATCACCTTGGTGAGGAAAAGAAATTGGGATTTTATCATCTCAGTCACACACATTGATTTAAAAGATGCAAGTGGAGAACAAGCACCCAGAGTTTTACATCCAACCACCTCCTGGATTCTTCTCTTCTCCCTACAATGCAATTCTCAAGCCCATCAAGCTTCAAAGGTTTCATTCTGGGTTGGTTTATGAGATTCAAGCCTTTATTGTGCTGATTTAATGTTGTTTTTTTGTCCAGAAATCTCATTCTTCTCACTTGGAGACTTTGTGGAGCGTGGCAGTGAGACCACAAGGAGTTGGGCACTGGGGTTGGCACCCCCTTTTAGAACCCAAGGAGGTGGCATCTTGGAGCAGAGACATCTTTGGTCTGGGGCAGAGATCTGGAGGTGAGTAGTGGAGATGACACTGGTGTATTTTCAGTAATTGCAGTAAATTAATGAAGCTTTTGCCCTGGAGAGGGAATCAGATCAGGCTGATTCCTGGAGCAGAGTGGAGCAGTGTCCCCTTCATGCCAACTCCTTCTTTCACTTACACAGCACCTCCTGACACAGATGTTTGACTTCTTGCCTGTAAAACCTGCACTCTCTTGTCCTTTGGATCAATATTTTTTTTTCCTGGTTAGCAAATCCAGTCCATTTCTTGCTGATGTTTCCTGGAAGTATGAGATGAAGCTTCAGACTGAGCAAAACACTGAAACAGAGTCCAGCTAGAAAGGTGGCAGAGAAGCCAAAATTCAGGTTTTCTCTGTGTATTTTTCACGTATTATTACAGAGAAAACTCAAATGTAAGAAGTTTTTGCAGCAAATCTAAATTTTTTTCTAGAAAAGGATCTTTTTATTGCAAAAAAACCCCCCCAAACCAACCCAGTCATTGGTTTAAACAGAGAATTGGAGCACTTTGCAATTTTGACAGGATATCAGAGAGGATTTTCCAACCAGGTTTTGCAAAATCCCTTTGAAGTAAAGCTTCCTGCATCTGCTTCTTGAGTTGTTGCTCATGGGAAGTACTGAAATCACTGCTTTCAAGGGAAGGATCCATGTCACACTGAGCCCACAAAGTCCTTTCTGAAGGGAGAAAAGCAACTGGTGCTGTTCTTCAAGTAGCTCTCCAAAGCTCCAGCTGGGTCAGCAGCACCTCCTGCCCATCTGTGATGTCTGCTTGCCCAGCTTGATTGCTCCATTGTTACTGTTTTCATGAGGATCTAAGGGTGGAATCTGCCTACCTGAAACACACAAGGAGACAGGGGATTCATTTTCCAGCCCTAGGAACAACACAGGCAGGATTTAGCTTGAAGTAAGAACTACATCTGGGACACTGCACCAGCAAACCAACATCTCCTCTACACTGAATCTTCTCCCTTCCATTCTGCTCTTGAAAGATCATTGTTCAGGGTCCTGCCCTCATTAAGCAAATCCTCTCTGAACATCTGGTTCTTCCCCCAGCAAGTTTGGAAGAGGCAAGTTTTGACACCAACCAGCTTCACTTTCATTTTTAAAGCTCACAATTGGGTTCCTTCTATTTATTTTTCATTCAGCATTTCCTATTCCTGAAGAGTTTCAAGTTGCAAAGGAACAGGTGAAATTCCCTTGGGGGCAAAACCACTGTGGGCTTCAAAGGCTTCAATTTGTCCAGACCAAGACAGGGGATCTGTCATTAACAATCACCTTGATTAATTTCATTTCTCAAAGCAAAAACTGCCCAGATAACAACTACAAAGGGTAAAGAGAAGGGAAAAAAAAAGCTTGATTAGTTATCTTGGCCTTTGAACTTCAGCACTATTTGTCATTAACTAGCTGCTGTGCAAAGGAAATAAACCTTTACCAGGGCTAAAATTTCTTCACAATGAGAATTAATTTTTCTTTAGGAGGTGAATTTTCTCTCACTTATTATTTCTCTTCTTACCAGATGCATTAAACCATCAAGTGAAATCATTTTAGTTCTAGTAACAAGACTTCTCCCTGCCCAAGAAGGACACACCATGGACAGGAGAAACTCTTGGAGCATAAACCTCAGTCCAACACCTGAGAACCAGCTCCACAGCAAAGGAAACTAAAGGTTTTCCACCAAAACTCACAGAAAATGGAGAGAAATATAAAAATAAAAAGTCAGGAATCTGACTGCTGATCTCTCCCTGGGCCTCCTTGACAGCAGGCACTGGAATAAAGGTTTCAGCAGCAGCAGCTAATGAAGGATGAGCAGAGAAATGCTGAGTCTGCAGCTACCCCTCCTGCTTCCAAACCAGCTCAATCAGTGCTGCTACCTAAAAGCACCACAACCACCTCATCTTGTCATTCAGCTCGTGGTAAATATGGCAGCAAGATTGCTGACACCAACCCCAGTGTAGCTGGCACTGCCTCAGGAGCAACAGAGGTCATCAGCTGCATGCATTTGAAAGGATTTACTCATTTCAAATGCACCTCTCACTGACTCACACAGCCTCTGGTCCACCCCTGCAGCAGAGAACCTGCAGCACTCCCCATTTCTGCTCTTTACTTCATGTGATTGATGGCAGGAAGGAGCAGCAGTGCTCTGACATCCAGTCCTCACAGCAAAAAATCCTTTCTCTCTAGTCTAAATCTCCCTCTTTGAGTTCAAACCATCACCTCTTGTCCTGTCCCAACAGCCCCTGATCTAAAGTCCCTCCCCATCTTTCTGCCAGGCCCCCTGAAGCCCTGACAGACCCCAGAAGGTCTCCCTGGAGCCTCCTTCACAGAGAAAAACAGATGCACAGATATTTATCTAAGAACACTGCAGCTGAACTGGTGAAATGAGGAATTTAGGGACACACTGAGAGTGCAAAAATCCCAGCTGGTTCCCACTGCTGACACTCTGTGGAGTGAGATCCTCCAACTGCAATTTACTGATGAGATTTTGCACTTGTGTTAATGAAATATCTGACTCCATATTCTGGCTTCAGACCATGTCTCACAGACCCTGTGCTACAGAACTGTCTGTAACCATGCCCCTCTGCACCCCCACTGAGTCCTGGTATCCTCCAGCAGCCCACTGCAGCGAGCACAGCACAGAGTGGAAGATATTGAGTGTCCCAAGTGTCCCCAGTGTAGGGTCACAGAAACTGGGACAGTTCTGAAGTGAACCATCCAGGCTGAGGTGGGAAACACTCCTTTCTGGCAATGTTTGAGGCAGGGCAGGATGAAGGAAGGTCAGAGTCTTCTCCAAGGCCTGGGAGAGTTCCAACTCCTTCTACTGAGTCTGAGGTTTGTTAATGGAAAGAGATTAATCAGCACTCTGGGAGCTGTGCTTCAGAGGATGCCAGAGGCAGAGGGATTGGGAAATGGGAGGGTGTAATGAGAGGTGAATAAAAAGGGGATGAATAAAGCAGGGGAGACAGTAGGGGCTGGGTGACAGCTCTGTGAGCAGAACCTGGATCAAGGCAGATGGGGACAGCTCTGGAGCAGCTGGAATCAGAAGGATGCAGCCTGACAGGGACAAAATCTTCTCTTTGCTCCTTTCTGCAACACTCCAGTAAGAAGCTTCACATCCTTTAGCTGAGGAAAATCAGGCTGGAGTTGCCCCAGGGGGGGTTGAGGTTGGAGCTGAGGAACAATTTCTTCCCCTCCAGGGCTGTCCCAGGCTGCCCAGGGCAGGGCTGGAGTCCCAAAGCCTGGCCCCCCCAGTCTCTAGTTTTCCTTCTCTGCCCCATCCTGGCAGCACAGCAGGATTTCCACACTTGAGATGCAGAGTTCACACCAAAGGCTGCTCTGTAACTCTGAACATCATTAATTGTAATTATTTTAACACCCCTAATAACATATCCAGCAGCATCTCCAAACAGAAAAATAAAGCCTTTTTTTGTTATTTATTTTGAAGCCAAAGCAGTTTGCTGAGACTGAAGATCTTGCTGGGGGGGGGAAACAGTAGTACAACTAAATTTTACTCATCTAATTAAAATCTTTGGGGGAAAAAAAAGGGTTTAAATCTCACCTGTATCAAAGTAAAGAACAGAATTCCTAATGACTTTAATTACTAAAAGATCCAACCTTGATTTGGGATCCTGCTAGTTTTTTTGGGGTGATTTTTTTTTTATATAGCTCCCAGTATTTCTAGGAAACCAGTATTTGGGTTGCATTAAATATTCAACATATGAGCTGCTGGCAAAGCAGCAGAAAATCAATAGCTTTGTACACTTCTAACTGAGCATTTACCACATGAAACGTTCTTATCTTGAGACACAAACTCTCTGCTCTAATTAGGAAAGCTCATCTAGGAAGAACATCCTTAACTGGGTGTTCAAACATCACCCTGTCTCCCCTTGTAGGACTAGCAGCACCCTCAGCCCAGACTGAAGACACTGAAATGCTTCAGCCTCTGGTGTAACATCAGAGTGTCACAGCATCATTTGATTTGAGTGACACCTCTCAGATAATCAAATCCAATCCTTCACCCAGCCCTGCCAGGGTACCACTGCCCCATGGCCCTCAGCACCACAGCTCCAGGGCTTGGAAACCCCTCCAGGGCTCACAGGGACTCCACCCCTGCCCTGGGCAGCCTGGGACAGTCCTGGACAAGCCTTGGAGGGTTCTGCCACACTCCAGGAGCACTCCTGCAGGCTCAGGGTTTCTTTAAGTTTATCATCTATTTCACTTGGTTGGATATTCTCCAGCAGCTTGCCCCTCCCAGCAGCTGTTCACCTTTGAACCTACTGATGGAGCCTGGGATCAGCCTGGGAGGCAGAGCCTCAGCTCTGTCCTTCCTGGAGGACAGATTTTATGTAATCTTTTTTCTCCTTCATATCTGGGGCACCTTCACACTAAGGAAACAAGCAACACACACAGACTGAGGATAAAGAGCTGGGTGTGCACAAGGAGCAATACAGACCTGGTGTGACCCCCTGCACAGGCACTTCACACACACCAGGAGGATGGGATCCATCCAGAGGGACCTGAGCAAGCAGGAGGAGTGGGCCCATGTGAACATCCTGAGGTTCTACAAGGCCAAGGGCAGGGTCCTGCACCTGGGTGAGGGCAACCCAGTATCAGGACAGGCTGGGGGTGAAGAGCCCTGGGAAGAAGGATTTGGGGGTGCTGGGGGGGAGGAGCTGGAGCTGAGCAGCCACTGGCACCCTGGGCTGCACCCCCAGCAGCCTGGGCAGCAGGGGAGGGGGGGATCCTGCCCCTCTGCTCCCAGGGCTCTGGGGAGACCCCCCTGCAGGGCTGGGCCCAGCTCTGGATCCTCAGCACAGCAGAGCCAGGGAGCTGCTGGAGCAGGGCCAGAGGAGCCCCAGCAATGCTGGGAGGGCTGGAACCCTCTGCTGGGACAGGCTGGGATGGTTTGAACTAAAAGAGGGAGATTGAGGCTGGAGAGCAGGAGAAATTGTTGGTGCTGAGGGTGGCAGAGCCTGTGCCAGGCTGCCCAGAGAAGCCCCATCCCTGGCACCATCCCAGGGCAGGTTGGTGCTGAGCACCCTGCTCTGGGTGCAGATGGCCCTGCTCCCTGCAGGGGTTGGACTGGGTGACCTGGCAAGGTCCCTTTTCCCACCCAGGCCATTCCCTGCCCTGCCCTGCTGGCCTGTACCACATTCCTGGCATTTTTGCTGCTGCTGAAGCCCAACCCAGTGACAAGAAGCTGCTCTGCCTGTGATTCTTCTGAAGCTGGTAATAAAAAATTCATAAGATTTGATCCTCCAGCCACTCAGCTATTACTGGAGCACTTTACAAACTGCAATGATCCTAAAACATTTTTCTGACAGGAACCTTTCACAGAAGACACTGAGGATAATTTAGCCCACGTGGAGAATACACAACCATACTAAAAATATTCTTTTCTTGTTGACAGAGGAATCAAACAGCCACGTGAGGAGGTTTCACTATCACAAAAACCTTCAGTGACCTTCTTGTTCCTCTCCTGAGAGAAGCTTATTTAAAAAAGCACAAAAAAAAATAGTGTAATATAAAAATATTAGAAATAATCTGCCTACAAACTCCAGATTTTTTCCACAGTGTATCATTTTGTCAGCAAAATATCCCCATTTCCCTTTTATTTTCCACCTTCTTTTTATCATGATGTCATTTTTTTTTCCCATTGTGCCTCAGAGGCACCTCTGAGGCCACTGCTGGGTCTCCAGTTCAAGAGAGACAGGAGCTACTGGAGAGAGTCCAGAAGAAACTGGGAAGATGCTGAAGAGCCTGGAGCATCTCTGGGATGAGAAAAGGTTGAGAGCCCCGGGGCTGTTCAGCTGAAGAGCAGCCTGAGAGGGGAGCTGAGCAATGCTGAGCAAGAGAGAAAGGGCCCTGGGGGGCAAGAGGATGGGGCCAGACTCTGGGCAGTGGTGCCCAGTGGTGGGAAAAAGCATTTTTCCACATAATTTCCACTAAATGTCCAGCACCACCCAACCTTTCCCTCTGCTCAGTACCCAGTGAGGTCGAGCACATACACTGAGACCAAATATTTCTATATATAGAAATCATTGCCTGTGGAATTAAGTGCACTTGCCTGGCTATCTAGTTCATACTAAACTTAATTGAGCTGATTTTCCTCCTCTCTTCCATCCATTATCAGGAACAGAGCAGGCTGCCAGCTGCAGCACTGCCTAGGAAAAGCACTAGCTCATTATCTAATGACATGGCAAGGATGAGTTCCTCCATGAGCACATTCCCAGGGGGAGTTTCTCCACCAGCACATTCCCAACCAGCAGAGGCAGATAAGCCAGGAAAGCAGCACTAGGAAAAAAGCTCTGAATTCCATTCCAAGTCCACTCCTGAGATCCCTTCCAGCCTTACCCTCTTGCAGCTGGAGACCAAAACAAGAACCCCAAGAAGGAAAACTAGACAAGAAGCTTTTTCTTCTCCTCATGAGGAACCTCAACCTGGGGAGAAATGGCTTTTTTTCTTCACCCATAATCCTTGTACTAAGTGTTTTCTACTTCTCACAGCCCTCCAGGAGCACTTCTTGCCTATATTTGCCTCCAAAAAAAATCAGAAATAAATCAAGATTTTACTTACTTATGCCTTGAAAAAGCTCTTCAATGTTGACAGCATTCTTTGCACTGGTTTCAACAACAATGGCACCTATAGATTCTGCATATTCTTTGGCATCCTTCAGAGGAACCTCCCTAAAAAACACCAGGAAATATTTACATTGCTCCTTTTGCTCCTTGCTTAATAGATTCTGAATCTATTAAAATGAATGGCAGGAAAAAAAAGGCAATATTTTTCTATTCCCAATGATTGAGCGGCTAAAGGTTGTGGATTGTAGAAATACCCAGAAGGGTGATAAAAAAGAGGGTAAAATAAAGGACTTAATTCAAGTTGGGCTGCTGGTGAGATTGTACATTAGTAGAACCTCTGGTATTAGGAAAAACTCAATACACTGGCCAAAATATAACAACAATATATATTATTTCTGTATATTAGATAGGATAATTCACTATATATGATAATCAATGAGTTACATGAAGGAAGGAAATGATATAATCACTGCAATCAAAGCAAGAACCAAACTGGATCTCTCACCTGATATCAGAAAGATCACATTTATTCCCAGCAATGGCCATGACAATGTTTTCAGGGCCATGTTCCTTCAGTTCTTTCACCCACTTCTTCAATGTGTGAAAAGAATCCTAAAGCAGAGACAGAAGCAATAAGCAAACAAATTATTTCAGTGGTGACAAAACCAACACAGCCCTTTTAAGTTGGAATTTTCATGTCAGCTTCTTCTGTCACCATTTCATGTCACCTTGACCACTGTCCTGGTGACACCCAGGAGAGCTCTCCCCACACATTTCCCAGCCTGGGACCTCATCAACCTCAAAACCAAAGAGCCAGGTGACAATTCACTTGTACAAAATCCATACATTTTCTGATGCCATCCACTTTTTAATGGTAAACTTTCTATTTCTTGAATGAACTCAGAGCATTAAAATCCCCTTTTCTCCTCCTAGGGAGTCAAACTGGATCACATGGTTGAAATTATTACTGGAACACAAAGTGAGCTCCCAAATATATTAGAAATCTCTTTTTAAACATTGACCTCTTGTATTTCCCCCTCTGCATCCTGAGAGCTGCTCCATGTAAGCTCCAAGAAAGTCTGGCAAAGCAAAAATCTATTCTCAAAATGCTTTACAAGATCAACTGGTGAGAGATTGAAATGAAAAATAAGCATCAATCCCACGCAATTCACTCATCCTCAGCTTCTCCTGCCAAAGCAGCCAGGAGTGGCCACCAGCATCAGCCACAGAACACTCCCCTCATGCTCTGGAGACCCAACCCAGCCCTCTCAGCCTCCTAAGAAATAATTCGTTAGGCAGGCAAGGAAAGTGGAATCCATCCATGAATGTCTCCTCTAGGGGGTTCCTTCCACAAGCAGCTAGAACCTCCCAGCCTCCTCTGCCTCAAATTAGGATCTGAAAAGAATTAATTCCAAGTGAATGCTGTTGAAACACAGGTCAGGGATTTCTTCTTTCATCCCTAGTCTGGAAGTTCAGACATGAGCCCTGCTAGAGATTCTTCCAAAGGATGAATTTTCCAATCAGTAGTAAACACACAACTGGATTTCTGCTCAGTTATCAAGCAGCCAGCTGCTATTTGGAGTAAAAACTCAACTCCAGCCAGAGCCCAGAGGTTTTGGCAGCAGGAGGGGCACTGCAGGGTGTCATCTTGTCTAGCAGGGTGTCATCTTGTCCACCCAGCCAGGAGAATCCCAAAGAAACTTGGACAAAACACCCTCCCCAACCTTCCATGCAACTGAATTTCCAACAACTCCGCCTCACCCCTTTTTCCATCCCACCACTGCTGCCAGCACAGGTTGTTCATTTTCTCACCAATCAATTAACTGTGTCATTAATGGTTAATTGCTTTGTCAAATCCTTGTTCACAGGAGGGTTTCCAGTCCCTTTTGACCCAGGTGAGGAGCACCTACCTGCTTGGTGATGTCGTAGACGATGACGGCTGCTGCCGAGCCTCGGTAGTACATGGGGGCCAAGGAGTGGAACTGGGGGAACACAAACACACACCCCCCAAGCAATTCAGTCAGAATTTTGGCACAGGATCTGGCAGGGCACAAAGGCTTTCCTCTGTGACATCACACAGAACAGTGGTGTGCTCAGCTCTGAAGTGGCAGGGAAGCAGAGCTCCCTTATGTCCTGCTCTTCATCCCACCATCAGCACTTATGGGGTCAATGCACCTTTGCCACTGCAGAGGGCAATTCCTGACATGGAGATGCTCACATTTGCTTCTCCTGTTTGGAGAATGTGGGTTCTTGCAGTTGGTTCCCCTCCAGCTTTTTGTTTCAAGGGGAACACCCTTGAAGGAAACACCCAAGCCCCTAAAAAAATGATTCTACCAGCAGCTTGCCCATGAGCAGAATCATTGTCACAACTCTCCATGACTAAGAGGCTGATTAAGCAGTTCAGTTTGTAGTGACACACAGAAAGGAACTCAAAAAGCCTTTCTGCTGATTCAGCTCAATTCAGTCTTAAACCAAATATAATCTTTCTTGGAAAAAAACCCCAACATTTAGTCTTGCAGAGCCATTTTACAAGTTTTTATTTGCAAAGTGATCTGCTGAGGCTTTATCTAAAGCTGCAGCTTATGAGTGAGGGCAGCTCCTACAGCAAATGCATTCTCAGGGCAGGGAATTAATCCTGCTGCCCACAGTGGGTGCCCAGATCCATGTGCCATCCTGCAAGCCTCTGCAGAATTGAAGAAGACAGGCTGAGACAAGGAGCTACTGGAGAGAGTCCATTGGAAGCTGGGAAGCTGCTGAGGGGCTGGAGCATCTCTGTGCCAGGCCAGGCTGAGAGCCCTGGGGCTGTTCAGCTGGAGCAGAGCAGCCTGAGAGGGGAGCTGAGCAATGCTGAGCAAGAGAGAAAGGGCCCTGGGGGGCAAGACGATGGGGCCAGGCTCTGGGCAGTGGTGCCAGGGACAGGCCAAGGGGCACTGGGCACCAACTGGAAGCCAGGAGGAGAAAGTTCTTTGTTGTGAGGGTGTCAGAGCCTGGTCCAGGCTGCCCAGAGAGGTTGTGGAATCTCCTTTAATATATGTTAATCATCATGCCCCATGAGTCCTCTACTCAGTCTAGGAGGAACTTTTCCTCCTTGGCTCTCTGATACCTCTGACAAGAAGAGATCTCCCAGAAGCTTCCAAGAATTTCCAAGAGCAACATCAATACTGTGTTAAAACAGCCTGGCAATTGGAGGTGTTAACTGTGGAGGGAGATCTGTCCTTTCCTGGTGCACACACACTCCTCCCAGTCTGCAAACTCCTGGGGAGAAAATGCCATCCCCAACCCACCACACTGATTGGGTTTTTAATCTAAATTACAAAGAATTCTCAGATAACACTAATCTCACCACGGAGTTAAAACTCACATGCTTCACATTCCTTCAATCCTGGCCCCAAAAGCACATTGAGAACCTGTCCAACAGCTTGGGAATTTCTCTCCCTTTTCTTTTGTCCAAGAACAGATTCCATAGTAGGTATTTCACTGAGGAATATGGCCAGTGATAGGGGCAGAAATTAAAAATAAAACTAAAAATTGAATATACAAACAAAAAAAACCCAGACAAGCAAAAAGAAAAACCAAACCAAACCAAAAATCACACATAAAACAGCAAAAACCAAACCAAGCCACACAGAAAAGCAAAGCTCTTCCAGTGGATCTTGGATGAGTAGAACTGGATGCAAACTGGAACCAGGAAGCATCTCCAGAGGGCCCTTCCCAACCCCAACATGCTGGGATTTGGGGATTCTCTGAAAAATTCTTCAGGATTTTAATTCTTTGTTAGTATGGGGTGATGGATTTCATCTGGCATCTAAGCTTAGATTCCTATTTGGATAAACCTAACACTCAAAACATCATATTTTCCATTGTTCTGAGTGACCACTGGATTCAAATCATCTTAACTCATCTTCCTGTGGTCTGTGAGGGGAAAAAAAAAAAAGAGTGCTTTGAAATTCTTTCATATCAACTAAAAGTACCTGAGTAACAACAGTCGGCACAGACCAGAATAGCAAAGAAAAACCAAATTAACTCCCTTGTCATTTCTTTTATACAGCCCAATAAACAAAGAGGATGACACAGGACATCCCAGCCACAAGAAATCACAATTGTCCACCAGGAAACAGGAAAAGACTCTTTGGCAACACTGAATGAACCAAGAGGGGGTGAAAAACTGCACCTCTGAGTAAGTTTCATGATCTAATTATAGACTCTTAACAAAAGTGCTTTGTGAACGTGGATTTTCTGAGGCCACAAACACACTGGTAAAAAGATGATGGAAATAATTCTATTTATTTGATGCTTTTTCCCCCACCCCATTGTTATTTTCTCTTGAAATCAATGTGCAAACCCAAGGCCTGCTGAACATTTTTACTGGCCTAATAACCTGGAAAAGAGAGTCAGGCAAAAATTCATTAAAGGCACCAGAAAATCCTAACGTGCATATTTTTTACCTGCCAAGGAGCAAATGTGGGACAGGTGCCCAAACCAAGTGAGACACCAAAAAAATCAGCTCTCAAAACTCAAAACCTCATGGGACTCCCTTCTGAGTTGCAAATGACAATGTCTATAACCTTGACTTTCTAGCTCAGTCTTTCTGTGTCCACTATTCCCAGGAAAACTGGGGGAGAGAGGAGCAGGTGGAGATCATGAGAATGGCTCTGCCTCTTCAGAACCCTGTGGCCACCCAGCTCACCAACCCAGCTTGCCAGGGAGTGTGCCCTCTGCAACCCACAAGCGCTGGGCAGATGTCCTGGGCACCTCACCTACTCAATTTCAGCCCTGGCACCATCCCAGGGGAGGTTGGTGCTCTGAGCACCCTGCTCTGGGTGCAGATGGCCCTGCTCCCTGCAGGGGGGTGGCACCAGATGACCATGAAATGTCCCTCCCAACCCAAGTCTCAATGATTTCTGAATTTACAGCATTTATTTGTCAGCTCAGCAGTGTTCTGCTCTTCCCTGGGCATCACAGAGGGGTGTATGTGGTGGGAGGTGATGCTTTGCCCAGTTCCTCTGCACAGCAGCTGCAAGGAAGCAGCAACACCCTCAGAGCAGCTGTATCATGATCCTGAGAAAGTCCAAACTGCTGGGAACACCATGGAAATCCAACTTTTGGAGCAGAGTAAGTCTCTCACAGATGTCTTCTGAGATGCTGGTTTAGAAAGAGAGAGGCTAAAGAAACAGAGAACTAAGAGAACCACCACTCCAGAGTGTTGGTATAGGGGCTGACAAGTGCTGCTGGAGACAGCCTGGGCTCACTCCATCTGCCAGGCACACCAGGGAGCTCTAACTCATGGCAGCAGCTCTTTGCACTACCCTGGCCTGCCATACACCCCAGCACTGGCTTCCTGCCACAGCAGGGCTGGCTCTTCCAAATGCTGCAGCCAAGAGGGAAAAAAACCCAACCAATCAATCCTACAACAGCCCTGCCTCCCAGCTCTAGACTGGGAAGGATGCTCAGAGGAAGCAGGATCAGACCAGTGCTCACCAGCATCTTCTCAAGGGCTAAATTCAGCTGAGTTTTTATCCATGTGGTGCCTTCTTCAAGCATCTGCTTGGCAACAGCAGCACCAGGTTTGTATCCTGGCAGCTGGAATCACTGGACTGAATTTCACAGCCACTCTGCAGAAGCTGCTCTCTGATGGGGCAGCCACCACCTCTCTGGGCAGCCTGGCACAGCCTCTGCCACCCCCAGCACCAACAATTTCTCCTGCACTCCAGTCTCAATCTCCCTCTTTGAGTTCAAACCATCCCCCCCTTGTCCTGTCCCAACAGGCCCTGCTCAGAAGTCCCCCCCCATCTTTCTGACAGGTCCCTTGAAGCCCTGCCAGGCCCCAGAAGGTCTCCCTGGAGCTTCTCCTCTGCAGTCTGAACCCCCCCAGCTCTCTCAGCCTGTCTCAGCAGAGGGTTCCAGCCCTCCCAGCATTGCTGGGGCTCATCAGAGAAGCCAACTGGAAGGACTCAGCACCCCCTTGAGGTGTGAAATCAACTCTCAGAGAGCCAGTCACCTGCAGTGTTCTGAGCCTTGGGAAATGCTGGTCACTGTGAGTGGAAAAGCTTGTGGGAAAACAGAATTGTGGCTTGTGGGGATGGGAAGGGCCCTCTGGAGATGCTATGGTGCCACCCCCCTGCTCCATCCAGCAGGGGCACCCAGAGCAGGGCCCAGCAGTGCAGTGCCCAGGTGGGGTTGGAATCTCTGCAGAGAAGGAGACTCCACAACCTCTCTGGGCAGCCTGGGCCAGGCTCTGACACAGAAAATGGGGATCAAAAGTGTTTCTCCCACAGCCTTGGCAGGAGACAATGCTCAGCCTGCTGCCTCTCAGCTCAGCTTTGTCACCCTGGACTCCAGGATTTCAATGCACCATGAGGAAAGGTTCCCTCCCCTGCCCAAGAGTCTCTTCTAATGATGTTTTTATTTGCATGGATTTTGGTTCAGGGTGCCTTAAGTAGTTTCTAATTACAAGGCTTTGTCTGAATTCCTTGGGTGGCTGCCAGCTTTCCTTGGTGCCAGTTAAGGAATATTGTTGCTAACAGCTCAGGAGCCCCAGGGTTGTGTTTCTAGGGCAGGAAAAATTTATCTCCATCCTTTGGAAATTCACTTGGTTGGATTTTTTCCTTTGGTTGAATAGAGACACAATTACTGCAGCCCAATTTAAACCTTGGTAGGAATTCACCTGACTTGGGGGATGGGTTTTGTCTTTATTTTGATTATGTTTTTCATTTTTAAAGGGCTCTGTTTCCAAGCAGGGCTGATTGGTGAGAGGTCTACAGGGGTTTCCAGCCCCCCCTTCTCTGAGGGACAGCAGTTGTCCTGGTGATGAAAGTGTCACCAGGCACTGGGTGAAAATACTCCTTGAGAGGAGGAGTTATTTTAGACTCACACACTGGTTTGGGTGGGAAGGGACATTTCATGGTCATCTGGTGCCACCTCCCTGCAGGGAGCAGGGCCATCTGCACCCAGAGCAGAGACTGATCCCAATCTTTTCAATCTCAGGATTCCCAAGTTCCAAGTCATTTAGGGACAACTACAGAAGGCTGAGTGGTATATGCCAGTGCCTTTTGCATGTCACATTCTTCCACTTGCTCTTTACCAGCTGAGAATGTCAGGAATTTTGTGCTGGCAACCCCTGGCTCTTTGCCTACGGGTGCTTCCCTGACCCACACAAGCAGCTAAGGCAGCTCCCAGGCTGGTAGGAAGGAGTTTTGGGCACTGCTCCTCCATGATCCCACACCAAAAACTCAGTGGTCTGGGTTCTGGGAAGGGGAATGTGGGTTTGGGGACAGGACTGAAGAGCTCTGTGGGGCTGGGACACTGGAACAGGGTGCCCAGAGAAGCTGTGGATGCCCCATCCCTGGAAGAGTTCAGGGTGAGGTTTGATGGAGCTCTGAGCAACCTGCTCCAGTGGAAGGAGTCTTCTCCATGGCAGGGGGGTTGGAACTGGATGATCTTTAATGTGTTTTCCAAATGAAATGGGAACCTAGAGAGATGGTGACCCCTGAGCACCCTCTTCACAGCCTTGCAAAGATTCAGGAGGTTTATATTTAAAGTCTTCTGAAGATGAAAAGGTTGAATAAAAAGATCAAGCCCAGGATAACAAAGATGTGCTGCAAATTGATACTCACCCGTTCCTGACCAGCAGTGTCCCAGATCAGAAATTTATGGAGCTCATTCCCACAAGGCACAGTTTTAGTCATGAAGGATGCTCTGAAAAGAAGGGACCAGCAGAAAATTGTAATGTCACTGAATATAGAATCACAGAATGGTTGGGGTGGGGAGGGAGCTTTCAAGGTCACCAAGCCCTGCAGGGAGCATCTGCAGCCACAGCAGGGTGCTCAGAGCACCAACCTCCCCTGGGATGGTGCCAGGGATGGGGCAGCCACCACCTCTCTGGGCAGCCTGGGATGGTCTCACCACCCTCAGCACCAACAATTTCTCCTGCTCTCCAGTCTCAATCTCCTCTTTTAGTTCAAACCATCACCCCTTGTCCTGTCCCAGCAGGATCCCCCCCTCCCCTGCTGCCCAGGCTGCTGGGTGCCTGCTGGAGCAGTTCTGCTGGGTTAGACTGTGTAAGGGGAACCTGCAAAACCCTGATAATATTACAGAAGTGAAAGTCTCCCTTTTCTCAGATAAAAGATGTGTCACCTATGTGTGTATTTGAAAACAAGGGAAATGTGTCTGAGTTTCATTTGTGCACGAGCCCAGGCACATAAATATTCCTGCTGGTCACATGCAGCTTCTACTTAAGATCCTAACCAAAATCCTAAGTGGGAAGCTCCTGACAAGACAAGAAGAAAAGGAAAGCAGCAAGAATGTCTTTGGAATATCTAGAGAGAAGAAGGTTTTCTGTGTGGTACTTACCCAATAGTGGGACTGATGTTGTGGTCAAAGTGGTCCTGGACAAAGCGACAGACAATGCTGGATTTCCCAACCCCAGTATCCTGCAAATGAAGCACAGCAGTGAGTTCAGGAGATGATTCACCTGAAGGAACAGCCAAATATCCATCTGGGAAATGAAATCCTCTCTGGTGGCAACTGACAAGGTTTTCAAAGACAAGCCAGCCCATGGGTTGCCCTTTTGGAACAGGCTGCCCAGGGAGGGGGTGGAATCACCACCCCTGGAGGGGCTCAGAAACCACCCAGATGTGGCACTTCAGGAGATGCTTTAGTGATCTAACAGTGTTTAGTAGACAGCTGGACTTGATGATCTTGAAGATAATTTCCAACCTGAGTGATTCTGTAATTCCAAGATCTGCACAACTTCCCCAAAACACTTTTCAGTTGCTATTCCACAAAGCTTTGGATGGGAGGAAGAGGAATACAATTTGTATGGAGAATCCTCAGGGAAGAGAAACAGTAACACTGCTCTGTCTAAACACAGCACTGCAACCACCCTCCTCAGAGCCAAGGGATGGCAGAAAATCCATCCTGACCTTTCCAAGATGTGAGCAACAACAGCCCAGGGGCTAATCTCATTCATGGCAACTCTTCTATTACTTTCACTGGAAATGATTCCAGAAGGACAAGATTTCACCTGGAACTTGCATTTGTAGCCACGTTGGAAGACACTTTGACAAATATGCAGAGCTTCTCTGGAAGTGCCAGGAGAATTGAGAGCACTTAACTGTGTATTGGTAAGAAAAAAAAGCAGCTTTGTCCACACTTTACATCTCAAAAAAAGCCTTTGCCTTTCCTGGGTGGTATTCCCACTTCTTTTGGAGTAAGCAAGCCAAGGAATGCCTGTGTTTAGCTTTCCTTCCACTGTGCTTAGCTGAGTTTGTCTCTCCCCACTGTGTTTTTGAGGCAGTGCTTCCTAGAAAACCAGCATTTCAACCTTCCCATCAAATGCAAAGCTGGCATTAGTCAGCTTAAAAAGCCCTCTGTGCAGCCAGCTGTTGATTTCCTGTGCTCAATCAATGGGAAGAGGGGAAAAAAAGGGAAGCTCAAAGTGAGGAGCAGTGCTGAAAAGCAGGCCAGGAGACCAGACTTTGGCCCCATGACTTAGGGGGGTTTGTGTCCTGTCTTCAGCTGCCTGGACAGGTCACTCAGAGGGCAACTGGGGTGACAGCTCCTGAGCAAGAGGAGCCCAGGCTCTGCAGGGATGTGATGGCCACAAGGGTGGGTGAAAGCTGAGCTCCTTTGCCTGGAAGCTCCAAACTCTTCAGCTTTCAGTTTGTGGCTCTCACTGACCTTTCAGTGCAATGTTAAAGGAACTTGGGGAGTTTCTATTGCTCACATCTCTCACCAGGAGAGCAGCTAAACTGAAACTGATGCTGAGCACACCACTCAGGTCTCTGATTCATAGATGGGTTTGGAAAGGACATTACAAGCTCATCTGGTCCAGTCCCCCCCTCCCCTGCTGCCCAGGCTGCTGGGGGTGCAGCCCAGGGTGCCAGTGGCTGCTCAGCTCCAGCTCCTCACCCCCAGCACCCCCAAATCCTCCCCAGGGCTCTCTCCATCCACTTACAGACATTCCAACACTTTGCTCCTGGGGCTGCTTGGGCTATAACTGAATAACTGACACCACTGGACTCAAAATGAACCTGTCTCTGGGACAACCACTGCTGTGGCCAGTAGCCAGTGCTTTCCAGGAGCCAGGCTTGCACCAAGGGGTTCAGTTGGAAGAAGACTTCTCAGATTCTGTTTTGGTGCCTGGAGGATCCAAACAGGCAGTTAGCAGAGTATAATTAGAGCCCAGAGGGGAAGGAAGTTAAAAAGAAATAGCTTCCTACTTCAGTGATTACACATCCATGGTGGGATTTGAAACTACTCAGAGTTTTCAGTCCCTGTTACTGGGCTCACTCCCTGAGTTCTGAGCAGGGCCTGTTGGGACAGGACAAGGGGGGATGGTTTTAACTAAAAGAGAGAGGCTTAGACTGGAGAGAGGGAGAAATTGTTGGTGCTGAGGGTGGTGAGACCATCCCAGGCTGCCCAGAGAGGTGGTGGCTGCCCCATCCCTGGCACCATCCCAGGGGAGGTTGGTGCTCTGAGCACCCTGCTCTGGCTGCAGATGCTCCCTGCAGGGGGGTAGCACCAGATGACCTTGAAAGGTCCCTCCCAACCCAAAGCAGGCTGTGATCCTGAAGGAGATGAGACTGAATTTCAAGCCAGCAGAATTACAGGACACTGGCAACTCATTTGCAGGCAAAGAACAACAGAGCTGCTGATCTCTTCTGGCTGATTTGCTGCAGCACAGAGGAAGATTAAAAAAAAAAATCCTAAAAGCAAGCAAGCAAGCAAGCAGAAGTTCAATGTGAGCAATATATTCCAAAAGAACCCCATTTTCCCCTTCCAAACAGGCAGCTGGCACATTCCTGTCCATCATTCCAGCCTCATTTACCTTGGCAGAACCAACTAATGCAGAAAAAAGCAGCTCTTTAATTTCAATCTGCAGGTCTCATTTAGATCTTTGCACAAGCACAGGGCCCAGCCCTCAGTAGTCTAATTTTTTTCACTACCCTGTGAAAGCATCTGTGATTTAGATGTTAGTCTGTACCCTTGATATTCTAATAGCTTTTCAGAGATGAGATTCATTAGGGTCAAGTCCTAGGAAACTAAACCCTTTGAGTCCATTCTTTTTTTTTGCATCTGAAATGAAATAAATGGTGAATTCACACCCAGAGCAAAAAAAAATCCACACGTAGCCTGAGTGATGACTAAACAGTAGCCCTGTAATTATGCACACTGCTGCAAGAGCCTTTTCAGCCCTGTCTGTGCAGAATGTTAACAGGCTTCTCAAACACATGGAAAATCAGAGGAAAGCAGGCAAAAATCCTTCTGTGGCTTTTAAAGATCTCAGGAAACAGAAAGAAACCAGGAATTTCAGATGGCATTTCACCCTGAGAATGAACGTGCTGAAGAAACCATCTCCTGTCCTCTCACTTGCAAAGCAAAGAGGAAAAAAAAACCCCAGAAAAACAAAAGAACATCTGGTTTGTAACCACCACAGATCTCATGACTAACTTCCCATTTCAGCCTGAAAAGAGGGTTGAGATCTCCTGGAGATGGGTGCTGCAAAATCCTCAATGAGAAGTTGAGAACTGATCTCTGGAAAACAAGGACCCAGCACAAGGCTCCTTCAGAAGGAAGTTTTTCCATCAGCTTAAATCCAGGATTCACCCCAGGGGTCGTTTCAATTGCTGTGGATTTTTGTTAATTCAAAACAACCTACAGGCAGAGGGACCATTAAAGCTGACTGGGGTGAACTGGTGCCCAATATGTGGAAGTCACAACTCCTTATCCCTTCCCAGAACTGACAAGCTGACCCCACAGCTCCTGTGCCTTCCACCTATCTGGGCACAACTCCCCTGCACCACTTCTGCTGGGGCTCTGCCCTTTGATCAGGGACACAAAAGCTCTTCACCAGGGATCCAGCTGGAATTCCAAAGCTGCCCACACCACCAAAAACTCAGGTTGCAGGCAGACACCACCAACCAGCTAATGAGCTGCTCTGAAGCCTTCTCGGTTGCACTTGATGAGCTTCAGAGTCTTTTCCAACCTCAATCATTCTGCTCTCCCAAGGCAGGTTGGCACCAGGTTGGCAGTGCTGGGTTAATGGTTGGACTGGGTGAGCTTAAAGGTCTTTTCCACACACCAGAAACAACTGTGGTCATATCTGGCTCACCAGTGATCTTCTGAGTGTGCCTTGCAGTGAGATCATGATGCCTTGTGTCATCTCTACAGCAGGGGAACAATGGCACAGCCTGAAAACTCTCCTGCTCTCCTGGAAGAGAATCTGCCCCCAGAGGAAGCTGATTAGGAGAAGGAACAATTCCTGGCTCCCTGTCACATATTCATGCCACTGGACAAGCTTGGCTGGTTCATTACTAACTGAAAAATAACAGAGGAACCAGTTCATGCTCAAGATTTCCCAAGTTCAATTCTCCTCTTTGTTACATGGATTTGAGTCCTGCCAGGGCTGCAGCAGAGAGGAAGGAGAGGTCCCTGCCCAGTGCAGAACTTTCATCACTGGAGTCATTGCATGTACAGATGAAAAGGTTTGAATTGCTATATCCAACCTGCATCTTCAGTGCCTTTGGAGATGCCAGAAGTGCTCAGGATGAATTCAGGATTCCAGCTTGTCTTTGATATTCCAATGGAGATGAAGAAGCAAGGAGCTGAACAAAGAAAACAAAGCTTTGCAATTTGCAGGTTAAATCTGCTCAATTTGCAGCAACTTTAGTGCTGCCTTTGCCATTGGAATCAGAGGATCAGAGGCAGGCAGAGCTTTGCAATATTTTCCATGTCTTCCTAATCCAGTTACAGCTGCTCTGGAAGGCAGTGGCAGGCAGCTTGAAGAGCATCTGAAACTGCCTTTGGATTTTTACCAACCCTCTGAACATAGAAGGCAGAGTTATGCACAGCAGACTCCTGACCCACTTCCAAGGGCAGTATTTTAATCCAGGAATTCCTCTTCCCAGGGAAACTTTCTCCATGGCCTGAAGACATCCTTCATCCTTCCCTGCACTTGGGTAGCACTTCCTTGTCTGAAAACATGAAATCTCTTTTCAGGAGACCTGGGTTCAGAGACACCCCTGGGACTGAACTCAACCTGCCAAGTGTCAGCCTCATCCCAGGGAAAAGGCATCTGTGGAGTGGTGGCTGGGAAGAAGTGCAAAACAGCTCCTCACTGGATTGGGTTTTTCCATCTGCAAGAGGTATCAAGTGAGCAAAGAGCACAGATGAAAGTCAGAGAGCAGCTCTTGGACAGACACACTGGCCCTCAGCTGCTTCCCCAGCACAAAACTGCCTGAGGCTTCAGCTACAACCAGTTGGGGTGTCCAGACTGCAGAGGAGAAGCTCCAGGGAGACTTTCTGGGGCCTGGCAGGGCTTCAAGGGACCTGGCAGAAAGATGGGGAGGGACTTTTGAGCAGGGCCTGTTGGGACACGACAAGGGGTGATGGTTTCAACTAAAAGAGGGAGATTGAGACTGGAAAGAAGGAGAAATTGTTGGTGCTGAGGGTGGTGAGACCATCCCAGGCTGCCCAGAGAGGTGGTGGCTGCCCCATCCCTGGCACCATCCCAGGGGAGGTTGGTGCTCTCCCCCAGAAAACCTCTCTGCACACCATTTCTACTCATTTCAGGCCAGTGCTGGTGCTGCAGGGCAGGAATTAGCCACAGAAGAAGACTTTTTCCTCTGCTGTGCACTAGAATTGGATTAACTCTAATTCCCTCTATCCTTAGGAAGCACATCACTTGTTCTCAGAGACATTTTTCCACCCCAACCAGGTCAGTCCTGTTCCATCAGGGTCCAATCCTGTCTCCCAGTGCTGCCAGGACTGCCCTGGGCACATGTTCTCTGTTCTACAGCTCTCAGCTCAGCAGCTCTTAAATGAGAAGAATTGTGACTTGATTTTTACCTGATGGGGATTTAAATCAGGGAGAGCTGTGCAGTGTTCAGATGGGACTGTGACAGAGACCCAGTAAGTGCCTCAGGGGACACTAAAGTGCTGAGTTTGCTTCCTTGGTGTTTATATGTGTCCTAAAAGCCATATTAAAACAGAAAAATATCTGCTGGGCAGGGCTTAATGCTGCTGCCAAGTGCCCACCAAAGATCGTCTGTCACTGCCCTCCTCAGATCACTCACCAGTTACCACCATCAGCAAAACAGGATTGACTGGGGGAAATTTAATTGATTACTCATTAAATCAGAGAAGGGAACCAGCCTCAGGTTTCACTGCTCCTTCTCTTACACCCCACATGCTGCCCACACCCCCTCAGAGTGCAGCCTGCAGTCCTAACAGCAGCAACTGCTCCCTCCTACCGCATTTCCAGCTAATTCTCTGTGGTTTGGGGTTTGTTTTTTTTTTTTCTCTTACCCTGTTCCTTCCCCTCTCCTCCTGAGTCATCAAACAGCAGGGAAATGGCAAAGAGCAGAGTCTCACCCAAGCTGTTCCTTGTGCCCTGGACAGTGGCTGCCCACAGAGGAAGGATTGGTGACAAAAGATGGGATTTATTTGCATTCCTTCCTCTCCAGTGGTTATTTTCTGAAGAGGATGAGCTTGTCCTCAACTGTCTGTGCAGCTTCCAGGGAGAGTGTGACCTCTATGAAAAGCAGCTGCAAATAAAGTGGTATCACTGCAGTTGAGTGATAAGCAGAGGGGATGAAGGAGAAGGAAGAGGAGCAGCTCCCAAGGCAGCAGTCACACTCCCTCTGGAGTAGCCAACGACCAAGTGAAAACCCCTCCCACTAAATGGGGGGCACCTAAAGCCTGAGGACACCCTGGGTGAGACCTGCTTTACACCACTAAAGCAGCTCTGGAGAGCAGTAGAAGCAGCCCAGCTTTTGGGGGACTTCAAACAACTGGGTGATGGAGTCACAGGGAACAACTTGGCTTCAGAAAACTGCCTGGAGATGGAACAGGTGGAGAGAAGCAAGAGCCCCTCACTCCCCAGCTTGCCAAAGAAATCTCCATCAGAAAAGCAGCCACCAGAAAGCCTTCCCTGGAGGCTGGGATGTGCTGCAAGGAAAACAAAAGATATTTCCTTGGGAAACAGCACCATCTGGTGACTCCTGGCACTATGGGAGAAGCACATACCATGGAAAAGGAAAAAATCCCAACAATATTCACCCCAGAGGGGCTTTTGTTTGTTCTTCACTTTCAGGACATGTGTAGCTGTTGGATTCCACAGAGTCATCACCACCCCAGCAAGAATCAGGCCACTCTTTGCTCTCTAGGATCCTCCTGAGCAGCAGATAAACCCACCCTGGCAGATAAAGCAGTGTCTTATCTCCCACTGCATTGTCTCTTATATCTTCACTCCCACCAGCCCAACTCACCTCAGTGACCTCTCCCTGCTACTGCCTTTCTGATTTCAGACACCCAGGTGGGATCACTTTGGAGAATCCTAGGGTGGGTTGTCTTGGAAGGGACCTTAAAGATCCAGTTCCATGGGGCAGGGACACCTCCCACTAGAGCAGGTTGCTCAGAGCCCCATCCAGCCTGGGCTTGAAAACTCAGTTGTGAAGAAAAAAAATAATAAAAAAGCAGATTTGTTCTGATTTGTTCCCTCTGGCAGCAACAGGAGAGCTGAGAGGAAGGAGGCTGAGTTTCAGAGCTATATAAAGACATTTCCCCTCCAAGATTCCTCTTCTGCAGCTGAATCCCTCACAAGCAAGAACACAGACAACAACAATCCTGGAGATGAGCTACCAGCTACTGGTTGTAAGAGAGAGAAGGTTAAAACCACTCCAGTGCCCACTGGATCTTCACAGGTCACCAGTGGACATGGGAGGATGTGCAGATGGCTTCGGGAACATCCCTCAGCTCTGGAGCACAGACTTGGTGGTCAACCTTTGGATCCTTGCTGGTCACCCTTTGGATCCTACCAAAACTTAGTGAGTTTTGTTTGCTGCAGAACATAAAAAAATTTAATTGTTCCAAATCAAATCCACTTTGTGTTTACAAAAGGAGTGGAAAAGCTGCATCAGGGTGTCCTTAATTCCTGCAACAGCCTGCTAATCATCATCTTGCAAAAGCATGGTTGTTAAAAACAGTGTTTTCTGGTTCCCTGCAGTTGCAGCCAGCAGAGCCTGGCTGGTCCAAGTGGGACACCCAGTGACATCAGCAGCATCCTGTCCCTCTGCTGACAAAGGAGGAAACACTCACTTGGGGACACAGAGTCTTCAGGAGCTGGATTTCACACAGATGGACTTCCACATGTTGCTCCAATCAGAACATACCCTGCCCCAAACAACAAGCTGATCTAAACCCCCCCACACCAGCTAGAATTCACACTTTAAAATAGCCAGGAGAAGGGAAGAAGGGTTTGTTGTGCTGCCTGGTGGTCACATTCCAGGAGACAGGCTGGAGACCAGCAATCAAACCACTGGAATTTGCTCACATGAGGCTCTGCTCCCAGCCAGCAGCTTCCTCAGCTTTGGATTTGTCTTCTCCAGAGAACTCATGTCCAGAGAAGGGCATGAGGATGGTCAGAGGCTGGAGCAGCTCCTGTGAGGACAGGCTGAGACAGTTGGGGTTGTTCAGTCTGGAGAAGGCTCTGGAGAGACCTTCTGGTGGCTTCCAGGATCTGAAGGGGCTCCAGGAAAGCTGGGGAGGGACTTTTGAGGCTGTGGGGCAGTGCCAGGACTGGAGGGGATGGATCACAACTAGAGCTGGGTGGATTCAGATCAGACATGAGGAAGAATTTCTGCCCCAGGAGGGTGGGGAGACCCTGGCACAGGGTGCCCAGAGAGGTGGGGGCAGCCCCAACCTTGGCAGTTTCTCAGGTCAGGCTGGATGGGGCTCTGAGCAACCTGCTCTAGTGGGAGGTGACCCTGACATGGAAAGGTTTGGAACTGGATGAGCTTTAAGGTCCCTTCCAGTCCTGACAATTCCATGGTTCTATGATTCCCATGGTGCTGACTGTGGGATGATCAGGGAAGCTGAGTGAGGTGTGGCAGGAGAAAAATGCCCCTTTTGTTGACACCAGTGACAACACAACCTCTTTCTCTATGTCCTGCCTTCTGCTGCTTCCAAAACCCAGTTTGCTTGTGCTGCTGGAAACAAAAGCAAATGCAGCCTCCCTGCTTATCTTATCCTAGAAGGATGTTCCCATTGTAAGGCAGCTGACTCACTGTGCTAAGCAATCCCACCCCAAACTTCAGGAGATAGGAGTAATTCAATGTCAGGAAAGCAGGAAGGTCAAGATGAAATCCTGAATTCTGTTAAAGCCAGAGAAATTCTTTCAGCTCTGCATTGCACAGATCTGACCCAGATAAGGGTTCCTTGGGTGGAGAGGTTGCCATGAGACCCAGATGAGGGTTCCTTGGATGGAGAGGTTGCCATGAGACCCAGATGAGGGTTCCTTGGATGGAGAGGTTGCCATGAGACCCAGATGAGGGTTCCTTGGATGGAGAGGTTGCCATGACTCCTCCCACCAGTGACTCCACAGTCTTGATGCTCCCATCTGCTTTGCTACAGGAATTTCTTCTCCATCCAGAGCTGACATGAAGATCACAGAGGGATTCTGGAGAAACTCCTGAGGAACCTCCTGCTGCTCCATGAGGGAATGCTGCTCCTTTCACAGATGCAGGCTCACCAGCTCCAGGAGGTTGTTTGCAGATGACTTGCCAGCAGAACACAAGTCAGCAAGTGACTTCTTATGAGCAAGAAAATGGAAACACAAACAGGAGGATGGAGAAATGAAGGCTCAGGCAAGGAAGGTGTAGGCACAAAGTTTGGGACATGCTCCCTACAGCCAGAGCAGCTAAGCTTTGGGACTGGGGAGAAGAGAAATCTGCATCTTAAGATTTTTAGCAACAGGTGAGACAAATAAATGTCAGGGAAGTCACAAGAGGAGTTTTGGTGTCAAGGGATGACCTCTGAGCCTCTTCCAATCCTAACTCCTGTGGTCATGTGCTGAAGAGTCACAACATAGCAATGTAAAACACAAAACCCCAAGGAAAGGAGGAGTGGAGGTGACTTCAGATGGCAGTTCACAAGCCACCTCCCAAAACTTCTCCAAAGGGCTGTCAAAGTTTCCTCAGGAAGTGACAAAGACAAGAAACTTTGCCTTAATCCCAAACCTGGCAACCTCTTGTGTGGTTGCCACACACAACTCAGCCAGGACTTGGCAGAGCTCTGCAGCTCTCCTCCAACCCACACAGACACCACTGGGAGCCAAGGCACATGGCACTCAGCAGCCACAGCTGGATCAGGAAACCTGGCAGCAGCACATCTGGCCTCATCCAGCAGGCTCAAGAACCCACCAGCCCCTCTCTCTTTCACCCCCACTCTGGGTGATACAGAGCAAGGCAAAGGGGAGCTGCCTTCATTTCACCACTGCAGGTGGAACCTGCTTAGCCCCAGAAGCCTCAAACACAGGGACAGAGAGCAACAGACTGGAGTGAGGGAGCAAGGATTTGATGGGGGGAGGGAATGAGGAGCAGCCCTGAGGCCACTTGCATGGCAACATACTCAAGAGAGCTATGCAAACTCTACCTCCCTTGTTCTTCCACCCGAGGCTTGGTACAGTCAGGCAGGCTGTCACCCTGCTCTATCTGCAGATGGCCCTGCTCCCTGCAAGGAGGTTGGACCAGATGACCTTGAAATTCCCTTCCAACCCAAACCATTCCATGATCCTCCTGCAACAGCTCCAGGCCCAGTGCTGGCTCTGCCCTCTGTGAGAGCTGGCAGGGCTGGCAGCATGGAGCACAGCTCTGCTTCCTCCATCCCCCTCTCTCCTCATCCTCACATCCAGACCCCCTCCAGCTGAACAGCCCTCCAGGGCTTGCAGAGAAGCTTGTTTTGCAATTGCTGCACCAGCTGCAGTTTCCTTCACTGGGGAATTCTGAGCTGGCAGAACCAGCCCAAGCCCAAGCCCTGGGCACAGCCAAGGGCCACAGAGCATCCATGATCCTCCAGTTTGATCCAGAGGTGCAGCCTGGGGCTTTATTCAGAAGGGGAGATGGATACTGGTTTACAAACCAATTTAATCCCTAACAAGGATGGGAACTCATCATGGGACTCAGACATGATTTGATTGATGATGGGAGATCTACTCAATACAATACTGATTAACCTCCCAGATCCAGGACCTTCTGGAAAGACAACTGTCGAGATTCCTCTTGGCACAGCTGGAAATGTATTTTTGAGTTGCCATCTGGCCTTCAATCAGATCCACAGATCAATGCCTGCAGTTGTTCCCATGGACAGGTACAAGCCAGAGGCTCCCCATGCTGGAAATCAGTCTGAACCTCCCAAGATTTCCTCTCTTCTGGGAAAACCAAGTGTCAAACTCCTCAGTAAATGAGATGTCTGTGAGCCAAAGTGGATAGTTTTCTAGGATTACACCCTCTTAAAACCCAGGAAGGAACATGTCACTAACTACCAGGCAGCTATAACTACATCTTCCTACTGCCACCCTATCATTTTAACAAATCTCCAGGGTAATTGCACACTCCAAGCAACACAGAGCTGCCTCAAAGGTTTCTTTTCCTGTCTTAAAGAAGTAAACAATTGCCTTGAAAAACCTCCAGCACATTTGAATGTTACAAAACAGCAATAAATAATGGGCATGGGGAATGTCACTCCACAAGATGTCTCTAAATGCCAGGATTTTTCTGCTGGGGGACAAAAAAAGACATCCATATATCCTACCACAGCCTCCTCAGGCTGCTAGAAATCACATTTATTTTGTCTCTTTGACATTCTAAAAGTCGAATTAACAGGAATTTGAACGGAAAAAAAGGAGGGCTGCTGACTGCCAAATACTTTGGGTTGAACTCTCCAGTGCCCTGCCACCACATCCTACCACTTCTCCAGGGCAAGGTACCCACTGCTGCTGTGGAATGGAACTGGAGTGTCTGTGTTTGGGTTTTAAACGCTCACCTCACTCGCAGAGCACTGCAAGAGAAGATAATTCCAAATATCATGAGGGGATGCTCTGCTAGCAGCTGAGAGGGGGGCATTTGGCTGGGAGGAGGGTCCCTGCGTTGTGGGGCAAAGGGAGAGGAGTGGGGAGAAACCAGGCTGAGCTGAATTGCAAAGCTAAGCACATTGCTGCTCCAGATGTGAAACGCACACAGGGCTTCGCCAAAATGCAACAGAAAGGGGGAAAAAAAAAAAGAAAGGAAAGCAATGGCAGAAAAGGACATTCCTGGGAGGGAGCCGAGCGAAAAGCAGCTCTGAATAAACCCATTAAGCAAAGCACCGCTGTTGGAAGGGCAGCCGCTGAGTGACAAGCCCTTAAAGCCTTTAGACGAGGAGAAAAAAGCTCCTGGATCCCTTTGGGAAGCTCCGGTACCGGGGACCCGGCCTGGGGAGCGATGGAGGGAGAGGGGGGGGAGGACAGTCTCCCCCTTTCCTCCCGTTCTGCTTTCCTCACTTTGAAAAACTTCAGAAACAAGACCAAAACAATCCCCCCTAAAGCCCAAAAGCCACCAAAGCCTTCCGGGGACGGCTGCTAAGTCTCGGTGTGGAGGAATCCACAGCGGCCGAGCTCCCCGGCCCTGCCCCGCCCGGGGAGCCGCGGAGCCCGGGACGGGCTGAGGGGAAGCGGCGGCGGAGGCGGGGGGGGG
>VYZU01004132.1:0-34452 GCA_013401355.1 Ceyx cyanopectus
CCTACACAGCATTCCTGGAGCTGACTAAACAGAACCTACACAGCATTCAGAAACTCCCATTTCTTAGGCACAACTTTTCCAAAGCAGAAGTGTCCCCTCAGAGCCAAGTGTCAGCTGGCTGGGAGCTGGTAGGTGTGTAGCTTCTAGCTTGGGAGATGCTGTGCCAGGACAGAAAGAGGTCTGCAGAGGTCTAGCTGCACTCTCTCACTGTACACACAAATACTGATTTCTGCTGCTGGGTAAGTGGTTAGGGAAAAAAGACCGGTGGGTTAGGAGTCAAGTTCATCTTTATCCAGGGTTGTGAGTATTCACTTTCCCTAGTACTCACTTTGGACCTTCTCTTTCTTGAGTGCAAATATATGAAGTTGTTTCACTGGCCTGTGGTGTAGGTCTTGGGCTATTTTCAAGGTCTGGCAAGGACAGAGGACATCAATCTGCTCCCAACTGTGCCACCAATGGACAGTGAGTATTCCTGGGTTTTGTGGTATCTGGTATCTCCTTATCAAATGCTGGAGCCATCCACTGTTCTTTTGGCCTGAACTGAAACTTGATCTGTTTTCTGAGAGATGGCATGAAAGGAAAACCTGTCCAAAATCATAGAATAACAGAAACCATGCCAAGAACTGGAGGTTATATCTTCACTTTGTCAGGAGTCACTTGGCAGGTTTTTGCTCGATAAAGAATTCTTGTCTGGTGTAAGCTGATGCTGCAATTTGTTTTTTTAGGGGTGAATGTGGCTTGAGAGAATATTCTGAAGTTAAAACTGTGACAATAAAGATCCCTCAGAAGAACTCCTAAAATGACAAGGACCACGGTTGTGCAGAACAGCACAGGATGCCACCCTCTCTATTCCTTATGGAGATCAGCACTCAGGAATGAAAAGTGTTACACAATGTATATTTAAGAAATTAAGTTGCAACGTATATACTGGGCACATAATGGCATACCTAATGCAAACCAACTGCATGTTTCCCTAAGACTCTCCTGAGAATCTTTACATCTTTATAAAACTAATCATGACAAGAGATAAAATTGCTATTGGGCATCATTTAATAATGGTTCTAGCTATGAAACTGTTCAAATGCATGCACACACACATTGCTCTCTTCCTTAAATAAACAAAATGATTCTTACTGCTTTCAGGCTGCCTTCTCAAACAAACACACCTTGTCCTGACATTCTAGTTTCAGTCAGGGCTTTACAAGTCAGATTTTACCCCAAATGCTAGCAATGAACAACATAAACAAGTATCCTTGATGTTCTTAAAAATAAAAATAAAACAGCAGCAAACTGAAAACCGGTCCATTGGCAACTTGCCAATGAGCATGCTCACACAAAGAGGTCCCACTGGGTAGGGAATCCAACCATTATCTGGGCAATGAAACCCAAATCACTTTTAACAGTGAGATTTGTCTTTCATGACCCACTGTGACCTGATTTTCAAAGCTTACTTTCCTAATTATGTTTTGCCATAAGCAAGAATCCTCCCTCACTTGCAGGAACTGGGAAGTGTTTACCTGCCTGCCAAGAGAGGATGGCTAGCCAAGGTCAGAGGGTGGTCAGGAGCACGGTCAGAGGGTGGTCAGGAGCACAGGGACACATCCCAGTGGGATTCAGGAGCACAGGGACACATCCCAAGGCTTCACAGAGGATTTCAGCTTGCTTCAGCTTTGTTGTTGTCCTGTTGCTGCTGTCTCCTTTGTTCAGACACCTACACACACTCCATGTATCTGTCTGCTGTCCAACTGCCTGGGATCACACTGGGAACTGGGAAGTACTCATTGCAGCAGGCAGAACCCAGTGACAGCCCACCTGACAAGTACTAAGCTTGACTTTATTTTCTGACTAAATGTGTCTTGCCATCCTCAGCTTGCTCCTGAGCCTCAGGTGAGCTTACTGACTGGTACTGACTTTTCTATTATATCTGTTCTTTATTTGGCCCAGGACAAAAATATGAGCAAGTTCTTTTTAGAATGGAGGTGTTTAAAAACTGTCACATTATTACCTGCTGCCTACAGAACCTCTTCCAACAAACTAAACATTTCTTTCTTCTTTCCAGCTGCAGAGCTCATTGGTTCCCCAGACTTTTGTTAAAAGGAAGTTTAATTTTATGCTTGAACTTGCAATTAAGAACATTTCTTTGAAAAGCAGAATCAATCATATACACCAGGTAGCTAGATTATCTGGGGTGTAAGGACAGAATTCTGGCCTCAGGTGTCACAGTTCTCCTAGCTGCCAACTGTTGAAAACTCCAGACCTGAGCAGCAAATCATTTCTGCACATGCTTAATTTGCTTTACTCTCTGAGGAATTCCTCTTAGATTTGAATTCATGTGTCCTTAAACATGCTGCTAGATCAGGACAGAAGTACCCAGCATTTTGTAGTGTGGTGGCCTCAGTATTTTCTCTTTCTAACTCACATCCAACAGTGCATGTCTTTTTAAAGCAGTATGTACCCACGAGGTAGTTCAGCAATGACCTTCACACACATGGAGATGAATCACAATATTCCTGAGCTGTTAAATGCAAATGCCATACACTTCTCCTGTAGTTTATGTCAGAGTGGAAAAAAACAAAAAGCCAACAAAACCAACAAATGACAGCAAGTAAGAAAATAGTTACCTTTTAAACTGCAATATAAAATGTGAAAAGGGAGATTTTACTTCTTTCCTCCTATTTACTTAAAAGAGAAACTTCCTGTAAACAGCATTTACACCGTGTACTCTTTTGTATTATTTTTGTGTATTTTGTATGTCTGTGCTTTATTCCCAGTACATTCAGGTAAATAATATAGAGTTGCCATTTTTTTTCTCAACCCTGTCACTGCAGCTCCATTTGATGTACATGGATTTGTGAAATCCTTTTTTAAATGTATCATCTGCATGGATCCAGCAAAACATTTTTCCAGTCCGTGCAGCTTTCTGTTACAGTTTTTAATCATGTATATAGTTATATGTTATTAAAAAGTAAAAGGATATTTTCTATGAAGTTTTTTCCATTAAAAAGGTTTAGAGAAAGACTTTAGACTGCGAGACTCCTTTATTGTTGACAGAGCTATAAAAATATTTAAAAAAATATTTTCTTTGCAAAAGATCTGCTCTCACAGTAGCTTTATTTTCATTTGCAAAAGTGAATGAAGTAAAAGGCCAATTACATTTTCTGGAATATTATTGCAGCTGTATGAAAAACACTTGTGCATTGCAGATCTAGGTCACAACCAAAGTTCATCCTCACCCTCATGGTCATAAAGTTGAGCTATTGGGGAAGGTTTGAAATCATCAGCACCAGTGGGGCACCTTTGCAAACTGCTGCATCGCAGCTTGAGTTTTGGATAAGGGTAACCAAAAAATCATTATGCCTTTTCTTTCTCTAGCAGATGAATCAGAGATGATTACATTAGCACTCAGATCTTTTATGGAGTGATAGTCTACTTGTCTTTTCATTTCAAAATGCTAAAACAAGGGAAAAGGACAAAAACTGTTACTTGACATCCCATAAAATGCACATGGCCAGGTAGTGTACAACTCTCCCTCAAGCAATGGCTTTATTCAAGGGTTACTTGAATTGCCAGTAACAGCATTCCTCTTTGGAAATGCTGCCTCTTCAGACAGAGTAACTACTCAGTTAATAAGGCCAAGCTACTTCATTGCATGGCAAGCTGTGGTTCTACCTTGCTGACACAAAATAATACTGTTGGTGTTAGCAACAAGATTAGATAAAGTAACTCGAGTACAAAAGATGGGATAAAAGAGAATCAAACTTAGAAATGGGAGTGAAATTGTGTTCTCCAAAAGCAGTGCTGCTCATTAGTCTGGGATATCAGGAGTATGTTAAGCAGACTTTCATTTCCATTAACTAGTGGCATGGACACACTGTCTCTGACCTGTTTGCAACCTGTCTCACCACTCCAAGCAGTCACACGGGCAGAAGCAATGGAGTCCTTTTCTGAAAGCAAAATGAATGAGTTTGTTCTGGAACCCACTGAAAAAAAAGGAGCGTTGTCATCTAATGAAATGAGCAAAATTCAGTCCATTGTAGGGAAATGCTCTGTGAAGCCCCAGCCAGTGAAAGGAAATGTACCAATAAATGTGGATATAGGTATAATAGAGAGTTTGAAAATAAGAAGCAATTTTGTACTGGGAAAGGGATGGGAAAAAAAAAAAAAGAGTATTACAGTTCTTTGGCCTTCAGACAAAGCAATGGATACTAATATCACTTGAATATCATTCTTGCATTTATTGATACTACTGCAAAGAATGCATTCTCTTCCTCCCCACAGAGGCCAGGATGAAAAATCCTTGTGTATGCAGAGGGTCTGTCAGAGTGCCCTCTTAGTTCTCAGTTCTGCCCTAGATAACAATTAATCCAGAACACCAAGTGAGCAAGAGAGGAAGCCCAAGAGCAGCAACACACTGCACTGCTCACTCAGGGCTCTGCATGGTCACCCCAGAGCTCTGGAGAGAACACTGACAACCACCTTCCACTTGAATCCACACACCTCTGTGTCCTGCCTGCTCAGGCCATCAGCACAGGAAGCTATTTTTCTCCTAACAACTTCAGCCCACAAGGGCTGATATTCACAGTGCTGGATCTACCAGGAAGCAGGAAAAGCCTCTGTGGCTATTAGATGCCATCAGCATTCCCAACCCATTCAAACAAACTTCTCTCAGCACATTAGACTACAGCTGCACAAAACACATCTTTCTTCCTCATCCCCATTAAACGCATGGCTGGTTAATTCTTTCTGTACCTTCACTGTATCTCCTGTGTCCACTGACACCACACAGGCATCAGGGAACTATGTGTGTCTGACAGAAACCTCAGGATCTTCTGAGGCATCATGGGGGGCTTCAGCATGAAGCTGGGCCCTTTACTAGGACAACTCAGGCTGATGTGAGAGCAGTGCTAGCATTTCATGTGACTAAAGCGTGGCTAGAATATGGGCTTGGGGTCCCCCTTTCCTCTTCCATCTAGCACAATGTGGAGTGGTGGGATGCTGGTTTCAATAAGCACTTAACTAATTTTTCTCAGAGAACTGGGACTGACACTGGAATTCAAGGTTAAGGCAAGCAACAGATTATTACAGCTGGCTGAAGCGCACATTCAGTCACTCTGGTGGTGAAGAGCAGGTTAAGCTGTCTGTGTAGCCACAGCTGCTGCACTGGGGGAGTGATCCCTGCCAAGTGCTTCCTTATCTAAGGCTGAGGAGTGGAGGATGTACACACACACACAGGACTCAGACTGACCCACAGACCATCAGTAAAGTCACAAGAAGGACTAGTCTCTTAGTACAAACGGGATAATTCACCAGAGCTGCTGCATAATGTCCCTAATCCCCTTACTGTTAGAGAGGGGAGAAAGCACAACTACATACCCCTGGTTCACAAGAATGGTTCATTGTAAAAAAATTCAGCCAGCTGAGTTGAAATCCTGAACCCTCACTCAAAGCCATCCTCGTCCACCCAGTGCACATACTCTAGAGCCCATAAAGACCACAACAATTTGTTTCCATGTATCAACAAATGTAAAATCATCCAAGCCACCACTGAGAAGAGGGACTGCACCCACAGTCCACTGCTCCTCGATGGGGAGCCTTTGCACTGCTACTTGTCACTGACTTACAGATGAGTTTCATCCAGCAGCAGAGCCTGTCCTGTAATGTGCACAGCATGTACATTTTTGGCTGGGCCTGAAGTGTCAGGAGGCACTGCAGTGAAAATTCTTTCACCTGATTTCAGGTGACAAGTACAAACACACTCTGGAAGACCCTTGCCATCAGCTGTAATGCCCCCAGGTGTCCAGTGCCTGGGAAGGCTGGGACATCTACTGGGACATTTTGACTCCAGGACGGATGAAGTCTGCATTACTGACACGTTCCTTCCTTGTATTGCCATTTAATCCTACTATCTAACATCAAATCCTTCCATTCCAGGGCTGGTTTTGAGGTGTTTTTACCCGACTGGAGTCTCTTGATGAGACCTGCTAAAGAAACCTGGTCTGGGCAACAGCAACCAACTGTAAGAAAAACTGCAGCTGCACAGACTGCCAAGGAGGCTGTGCACACAGCAGGCTGAAGTAACCCAAAAGGGTGCTTGTGAAATGTTTGTGCTGCTGGCAGGCAGCACATTGCCAGGACAGATTACACATCATGCATTTGCACATCAAATGAAGCTGCACTGGTCTGAGAGCATGGGAAAGGCCTGTCTTGAACGGCATGTGTCCTACTTCCTAAACATGTATATTTTACACTTTACACTTGGTTATTGGCCAGATCGAAAGAACCACAAGTCCCCCAAAGCTTGTCATTTTGCCTTTGAAGTAGAACTGTTTGGATAATGTTTCCTTTGGCAATTTATCTATGTAGGAAAGCAGGAACTTAGCTGCATTGGCTTCTCAACAATCCACCACTAGCTTTGGTCGAATTATTCAAGCGTTTGTGTATGTGCACTCACACACAATGTGACCATTTTTCATGACCTTGTTTAGCCCCTCTCCTCCCTTATGAGCCCTCATGATGAGGTTGGTGCAACCTGTGCTAATATTAACTCAGGTTCTTTGGGGGCCTTTCCCTGTTCTTTATATGCATGGCCAAATCCCCACTTCCTAGAGCAGCTTAATTAGCGAGACATTTGTGTGTGGCTGGCTCCTGCTGCTGAACAACAAGCAAACGTGTTTGCACTGCCTCCCCTGGCACGAGGGCTCCAGCTCATGGCCCACAGGATTTCTGCCTCTCCTGGGACCACAGAGCAGGCTCCCTTGTGCAGTTTCTGCTGTTTCTTGCTTCCCATTGGTCCAAAACCTCCCCCCACAGTCTTTGGCGCTTGCCATGCAATACCAAAGCACTACTGGTGCCTGGCAAAAGAAGCCTCCTTTTAGTTTGTCATGTAGAACCTCACCAACACTGAGGTTTCTTGGAAGGATGCTGAATGGAAAGGTACTCCTCATTCCCACCAAGAAACTGCAGGTTAAGGACGATGGATGAAGTGTTGCCTTTGCCACCAGTTAGAACTCCCACCTCATTCATTCCCTAGGAGCTGGCTAGAGAGATGACCCATCCCCATGGAGAGCTCTGGAAACTAAGCAGGAGCCCTTATTAAAATCCAGCATTTAGAAGTCCAGTTAGTCAGTCCCAGTGCTCTAGTGGGAAAACAACTATGGTAGACTCCAACAGCTCAGTGCCTTTCAAAAAGCCCCAGAAAGATGGTCTCATCTCCTGCATCTGCAGTGAATACGGACAAGGCTCTGTGTATTTTAAGCTGATTTTATATTCCATTATAACAGACATCAAGATTATGATGCCAAAACTCACTGTAGATATTGTTTCTCAGTGTTTGGAATCACCTTGCAGCTCTTTCCTATAAAAAAGCCCAACTGGTTTTCTTCCCTCTACTGAACTGCATGTATATTAGAGAAGGGATGGTGCAAAGCTCTGCTAAAAGACAGGGCTGCTGCTTGGTTTCTAATATCAAAACACAGAGAATATCCTGAGCTCTATTTCTGAATTTTAGCAAAGAGACTCTCTAACTGTGTTCTTAGGTAGAACAGCAACAAAGGGTTCAATAATTTGTTTTTCCAGTGTCCTCTCTGTGAAGACTGATCACCAGCCAGCCTCCCAGCCTGCTGCTTCAAAAATCTGGGGCCCCATTCATTTTGTGGCAAAATTCATACTATGGACTTTAGAAGCTTTCTGGGTGGGGGATGTTTTGCTCACAGTTTCTAAAAGCTTGAGGATTATGGGCTGGCCAAGAGATTTCATGATGAAAAATGTAGGTTAAACACATGCTCTCCTGTGTACCACTGGTTGTGTCTTTGGGGTAGGAAAGCAGTCACCACACCAAAGTCACTGCAGATGCTGCTCTGGGCTGGTGTGTATGCAAAGCTCAGAAAAACACAGGTAGATCTCATGGATTAGCTGTTCAGCAGCAGGAGCTGTGTGGTGTGTTGAGCCACCAGCAGATTCTGCCTGACAAAGCAAAACAACCCCATGGGCTTCTTCCAAATTCTCATCTCTGTATACAAAGCTTCAGGACAATCATCTTTTCTTCCATGTTATTCACCCTAATGGATTTCTTTCTCCCTTCTTAACTCCCATTCCTCTTGCAGTAAATGGTGCAGGCTGGGGCAAAGCACTGGATGTTTAATTTTCCTGTGCATATTGTCTCTGTTTTCCAGCTCTGCCATTCACACTGGGCTGGCAGTCCCATCAGGAGCTGTAGCTCCTCATTCAACTATGTTCCTGGGTGATTCAGGGCAGCAAATACGACTGACTTTTCTTGGGCTGTTCCCCAGGATGTGTTTTCTTGCCCATCACAGTAATTTTACTATTGTAAAGAAAAATTTAAGAGATGCAAACACAACAATCACAGAACTACAGACAACTCTGTTTGTAGAATTTAAGTACCTTCCACTTCCAAAAAGCTGAGCTGGGGAAAGCCCTTGAAATTCTTTGGAACTAATGATCTTTTAAAACCTTAGGTAGGGGAGTCTGATTTTTCTTGTTACAAATAGTCACACCAGTCATTCATTTCTACATATTATACCCCATGCTGGATCTCTCAGCTAATAAATAACACCATCAACTTTCACCAAGGCTTGACCATGGACAAATGAGCTTTTCAGCACTTGTATCAGTTCACTGTGGTTTTGGAGTGTTGTTTTCTGCTTCTCCACAGCCAAACAACAAGCTCCATACTTACATATGCCTTTAAGTTATTTATTTGCTTATTTATATTTACATACACACACATATTCAGGCTGCAGGTTTTTTTCTCTGGATGCATACGGTTCAAGCCCTTGCATTCTCTTTTTCTCCACACTCCTGCACCTGCTCCTCACAACAGCCTGCAGAGAACCTAAGCACTGGTCATCCTTGCTGAGCTGACTGAGCACAACAATGCCCTGAGAATGTCAAAACTCAAAACCATATGCTTATAATAATAATTTTTTAAAACTTTCATTTTAGAAAAAAAACATATATAGAGAAAAAACAGAGAAAATACTTCAGCAGAAACTGTAGAAGTTAATTTCTAGTTCTGGATTCACACTAGGTCTTAGCTCATACTATTTTCTTTTGACAGTTCAATACCCTGCTAGAAGGTACCAGGTGCTACAGACAATTCAGCTGCTTGAGCCAGTGCAAACAAGTGATGCAATGCAAGCTGTGCTCTTCCCAAGGGTGGAGAGCATCCCCCAGCCAGACTCTCCACACTTGTTTCTTCCCAAGGAGAACAACTTGCAAGGTCACTTTTGAGCCCTTACTTCCCATGGGGTGGCCATGGTCCACCCAGCAGAGATAAGGGAAAAGAAACTTAACCTCTGAACTGTCTGCTCATATACAGAGTGCACAAACTAGCAAACAGCAACACACAACACTGATTAATTCCAGCTTCACTTGCAAGGATTGAAAGATTCTCCTAAATAATCTGCAAAGGTGCATGACTAGTATTGAATTCTTGAGATTTTGAGAGCTTAAATTAGATGATAGCACATGAACATATACATCCTGTATCATTTCCAAACCAAGAAGCCTCAATTCATTGCTTATTATTTCTGTGAGACTTGCTGGTGGTTTCCATATGAATCTGTCATTTGGAAATTGGCTTAACCAGAAGAAAACACCATCAAAACTTATTATAACTTCCAAACTTTTTGGCATTTAAAAATTTGACAGTTTTTAAAGCACCGTGGAAATAGAGAACACTATAATAAATTAATTAGTGTAACAAAGGATTTAACAGGCTTAGTACTATAACCACTCTTTCATTATTAATCATATGTAACTCAGAGTGGACTCTTGAACTTTTAGCAGGTTTTCAGAATAGTGAAGATTTTAAAAGTAGATTACACAAAGAAAAATCAAGCTGCATTTTAAATATACAACCAGACATGAGCAGAAAAGCTTTTAACAGAAGGCATCCAGTCAGATGCATTAAGAGCTAGTTTGAACTTCTGCAAAATGCTGCATATCTCAAAACTCTTATGGAGGATACATCCAAGTACACCTCTTTTCCTGCCCATTCCCCTGCTTCACTCCCATTCTGAATATGTTGCACACTGGTGCACCAGATTGTTTTTTTTCTTCCCAGGACTGTCAGTCCAGCTGACTCTGGTTAGAAAGCTCTTCTTGTGACAGCCCAACTCATTCTCTACACTAAAGACTGGTGATAAGCAACCAGGCTTCTTAAAGAACCAATATTCTTTCTGATCTTTCCAGACATCACTTGTTCATAAAGTAGAACAAAACACTTGAATACCAGCCTTTTGCAATTTAGTCAAGATTCTTACCTAGCAACCTAAAAAAAAGCCATCTCAAAAAACTTATCACCTTTTGCCTTAAATGTTTACACACAAATGTAAAATAATAATTGAAAACAAAAAAAAAAAATCCAAACCAGAATACAACACTGTACATTGAAATAGACATGGAAATAAACACAAGAAGATGCCAATTACTCTGTACTGTGGAAGGTTCTCAGACTGTCCATGGTCTGGAATACTCTGCAGGAAGACTTTTGTATCACCTACAAATCATAGAATGGTTTGGGTTGGAAGGGACCTTAAAGCTGATCCAGTTCCAATGACCTGCCATGGGCAGGGACACCTCCCAGCAGAGCTGGTTGCTCGAGCCCCATCCGAGCTGGCCTCCAACACTTCCAGCACATCAGTATCATTGCTAGGACATTTTCTAGCATCTTTCAAGAAAACAGCTTTTGCAGTGTTAGAAAGAGCCACACTTGGGGTAATTTGGACTAGATTAGACCGAAATTGTGCAGCTACTATAGACAATAAAAACAATTTTATTGCACAGTGTCACATGACCTACATTAAGCTTTCAAGACCAGGGCATTCCATAGCATCTATAGGAATTATGAAACAAAGATCAGATGTTCCAGTAGGTGACCTCTGTTGTCCCAGTGACGTATTCCACAACAAATAAGGGCATAACACTTGAGAAAACATGTGACATTAGTAAAGAAAAACAAACACACAGACAAAAAAAACCCAAACAACAAAACACAGGAGGAAGAAAAGACAAGAGAAGACATCAAATATTCTTGAGCAGGGCAGAACAAATGTTTGACTGAAAAGCTTCAGGTCCAGCTGGGAGAAGGCCAAGACTAATTTAACCTTTGGTCAAATGGTTGGGAGTTAGCTAGTTTCCTTTTTCCTCTTACATCACTCCCAGAGATTTCGACAAAAATAATATGGCCCCGATTACATGACATTACAGACTCTCATAATGCACTAGGGAGGATAGTGTTGAAACCCCTTAGAGACAAATTAATCCCAGCAAAGCAACAGCTGGAAGATTGCTATAAACAGGGAAAACAACTCCAATGCTTGCATCATGAACTTAAATGATTTTAATATAGGTTATTAAGTGGATTAGATTACTAGATTTATTTTTTTTAACAGGTCTAACAGCCTTTTATCATCATGAAAATATCAGTTGTCATGTTGCATGCAGTTGCTACTAAGATGTTTAACTATTCAGTTCATTCTTTTAGAAAGCTGAAGCACACCCAGGTATAAGATGGTCTAAGATTTATCTGGCTTTCAGAAAGCATATGCAGTCAGAAAATAGATGATCTATAGGGGTTTTTTTCAACTATGCTGGAACAGATCACCACTTCGGGCACCCTCTGCCTCACACAGCCCCTGTGACTGCTCAGGTGCCCAGCACCTGCTCAGCCTGCCTGCCCCACAGCACCTTGGCACAGCAACCAGGAACTGCCCCTGGAGCCTCTGGGGCCCAATGCAGAAAGCCTGGAGATGGGAGAATTCCCCAGTGCAGAAACACAGCCCTTCTGTCCCCTGCTTTGCAGCTATGCTGTCTGCTTAGCCCTGTCCTAGTAGTCTCAGCAGTGCTGATGCTGTATGGAACACATGCTGTCCTGCTCTACCAAACCACTCTGCTCGTAGCCCATAAGCTTTTTTGAAAAAAGACAAAGTGACCTGACCAGTTAAAGCCCTGCGACTGCTCCTGTGGCTGTGTGCTGCCAGTGAGCCCGGGATGAAGCTCAGTCCTCTGTTCCGGCAGAGGCTCTCCCGGGCCATGGCGGAGTCCCCCTGAGGCCACACGTGCCCCAGGCCCGCGGAGAGCAGCGAAGCCGCGCTGCAGTGGGGCCAGGTAGCGACCGATGATGGGCTGTTCCTCACCAGCCCGCTCCCCAGCGCTGCGCTGCGCCCCGAGGCCAAGGGCAAGGGCAGCGGGCAGGGATGACGCTTCCCGCACGGCTGAGCCGGGCCGCTTTGGGCTGCAGCCTGCCGAGGACGAGAAGCGCCCTGAGGCTGCTATGGCCGCCTGGACCGGACCTCCCTGCCTTGCACCCGCCGGCTGAGGAGCGGGGAAACTTGGGGGAACCTTCGGGGCCACCTGGGCCGCGGCTCGGCCAGGCCTCGCCCTTCGCCAGCGGGCCAGCCCGGGGAGCTCTCCCAGCGCCGCCTCCACCTTCTCCTCGGCGCGATGCCCGGCACAGCGCTGCTGCCGGCGGCCCGGGCCAGGCACCTGCTGCGCCAGGGCTCCCTCCCGAGCGGCGGGACGGGCCCCGGGCCGCCTGGGGCTGCTGAGAAAGCGGCCACCGCGGCCTCCCTGCGCTCACAGCAGCCGGGGGCGAGCTGCACAGCGAGCAAGGAGGGCACAGACCTTCACACATGCTCGATATGAGGAGAGAGGGGGATTGTTCTTTCCCAAACTGAGAAATTCTGCTCAGACAGAGGGGTATTTTTAGGGCCTTTGTGTTGCTACTTGGAGAACAGGAGGTGGTTGAGTTTTACTTTCCCCTACTTGGTTTGGAGAGCATATTCTGCCTTCCAGTTTGGAGGAGTAAAGAAAGATGTTTGTGGTAGCTGTGAAATACGACAACACTGGTTTTATACACGGTAAACTTCATTTGAGCAGATTAAATATAAATTGTCATTGCCATTTGTAATGCTTCATTTCATGGATTGTAGCTAATAACATCACAGCTATAACAACATATCACCAGTGTTGCTGTGAAGTGGGGTGCCTGTTGTGCTCACAGATTTCAGGAAAGGCATAAAGCAGTTTCATGAAAATTTGCATCACTTGAATAAACTCACTTTTTCCCTTAAAAAAAAGATAGGACTGGATATGCTGTTATGTTCTCTTACGTGTTTACTCAATTTATATGTATACTTCATGAAAACTTGCAGCTGGTGACAGGTATTAGGAATACATTATAGAACCTACACCTGGATAAATGCTGTATCAATACACTGCCTGTAATCCTGGGGGGGGGGGGGGGAAAAAATCCGCAGGGGTTCCAAAAACACTTCCTTCTTACATAAATGTTAACATCATAAAATGTGTAAACTCGAGAACAAGTAATTAATAAAAGCAGTGAAAGTTTGAACACTATGTTGAAAGCTCAACACTACCCACTAACTACAACTGCCAATGCATGTGCCCCTGGCTCTGCAGGCTTTGCTTCAGGTGTGGGCTGGGCTGCCGCCCACCTGAGGGGCTGCCACTTGTGCCAGAGACCAGTGTTTGCCTCCAACTGCTCAGGCAGGTTCCTAAACAGCTTCTAAGAGGCTGTGCTGTGTCCAGGAGGTCAGATAGAACAGGAGGGGAGCTTGCTGGGGGGTACATGCTGTGTCCAGGAGGTCAGATAAGCAGCGTGTGTGTGTGGGGAGGTGCAGAGTATGTGTCTCAAAGACAAGGGTCTGCACTGCTATGCCAAGTATGCTTTGATGTTCCGTCTCTGAATGATCTTTTGGGATCTGCTGAATTGGAAAGGCATCTACCACGTAGGATGGGAGAAACTGTAAGATCTGTCAAGTAACGAGGTCCTACCAGAGCACTAGCCTTGATGGGATTGTTCTGCATGCAGCAAAAGATGCACAGGCCTGCTGGGAAGCCAGGTTTTGCAAGGATCATTCCAAACCTAGAAAGGAACTGCAGTTGCTTCATGGATGCCTTATTAACTCCCTGTATTTCATGCAATTTCTAAAGCAAGTTTGCAGTAGTCCATTTGAAGTGTATGTCCCAAGCCAGGAAAAAAATAAATAAAAATTAAAAAATCTGAATTATGAACAATACTACAGAATATGCACCTAGGAATCAAATGTAGGCAGTGCAGAGTTAGGCCAGCTTTTTTGTCCTTTAAGAGCTGGAATCTCAAGAAGGGAGTAAGTAAATGAGCCAAGCTCATTTAAATGTGCCCTACCATGCAATAATTACATCTTTTTTTGGCCCGGAACTGATCCTAGTGCTGTGCTACTGTGAAGTACATCATCTTGGCTGTCCATCAGCATCTAAACAAATAGGTACCTTGCCATCTTCTTTGCTCTACAATGGCAAGCCAAGAAGCTGACCTGTTTTGGTAAAGAAAGAAAGTAAAGAAGTGCACGACGGCAGCAAGGACACTGCTAAAATAACCCACAGCACAACAGGCAGTCCACATGAACATCGACCCTCACTACCACCACTCCAAAAGGTCACTAGAATATGCACACTGTTCCCCTCATCAGCATGTAAAAGTAAGTACTTGAAGAATAACAGGGATCAGTAACCCAAGGCACTCATGGCTAAAAAAAGTCAGCACACAGATCAATCCTGAATACGATGTAGTAAAGCTAGTGGGTAGCAAAAGGCTGAGCTACAAAAGCTGAAGAGAGGTGTCCATGGAAGGCAGCAGCTTCCACTGACTTCAGCTGCAGAGCCACCACACCACCCATCCACTGGCCCATCTGGAAATCAACAGGAGCTGGAAGTGCAGCCCTGCCAGAAGAAAGGTGGTGTGATTAGCTCAGATCTACCTGAACACTTCTGGCTTCAGAAGGAAATACCCAATTTGGTCCAAGACATCCAATAGTGTACTGGCCAACATGAGATGCTGCTGTCCCCAGCAGTCTAGCAGGTTGTGGGGCCAGTTCCTCAACCTAATGGAGACATTTTGGTAAAGTGGCTTGTTAAGCATTTTACAACTGTACTTTTCTACTGATTGCATGAAGACCCTCATAGTTTGTGTAGAGAATAGCCTGGTAAGGAGAAACTCATCAACACAGGCAATTTAGAGGAGCAATGAGATTAAAGCTCGTGGCACTGTTATATTTCTGTCTTATTCATGATTACAATATGGAAAAAAAAAAATCCTTTCCTAGGACTGACAAGTCAAGATCTGTTGGGTGAAGGAAGGAGATAGCTGAAGTTGCTCTCCTAAGTGTCTGCAGTCAAAGCCCTTTGCATGATCCTGCTTTTAATAGAACATGCAAAAAAAAAAAAAGATATTTTAAAAGTCAGTGTGCAGCCTCACTGCATATAAATGCACATGTATACATGCATATTACTGAAAGAGATATTTTTACTTTAACCTCTGAACACAAGAGCCATGCTGGTAGGCAGACTTCTCAAATGCCTTCCATTTCATGGTACACTTTTATGGTGGGAAGTTATTGACATCAGAAAGGATGAATAATGAAACTGAGGTCACAGAGTTATTTACACTGGCGGGTGGATCCCACAGCATTCCTGTATGATTCAATTGTTTTGATGACCCTCTTTTTGGGATTCTGTCACACATTACATCTGATATTTGGATCTTGGTAAGTTAAAAGGGACACTGAGAGGTTTGTTTGGTTACTGTTACCAGTGAGTTAAGACAAGGTTAAAAAGCCTGTCCCTGTTCAAGCCAATGGCACAATTCCCAAAGACTTGGGGAAGTTTCCAAACTCCCTGCCTCGAAGTGCTAACAAGCTGTACAGAAGAGCAAGCCATGCAGACACTAAGCTGAGTGAGGGACACCCAGAGAACACCCAGAGAAATCTGATTAAATTGAGGGTGGGAGAGATAAGAGGTAGCCATCAAGCATGTGAGTTCCTTTAAAAGGCAAACTTTCTTTTTAATGTTTAATGTTTTTAAATCTCACCAACCCCCCAGTCCTGAGATGAGCCTTCCCTCTGTTTTCAGCCCATGACTGTAAAGCTGTTTGCCTTCACAGATAGTGTCTCACAGCCTGGCCAGGAGAAATGAAGCACACAGGCCCCTGTGAGTGGAAAAAGCAGAGCAGTGACACATTAGCAAGAAGGCAGTAAGAATGGCTGTGAGCAGCATGGCTCTGATCCTGCTGCAGAAGCTCAGGGCTTCATTACATTTAATGACTTCCGGCTTTAACCCGAGCTCTGCTTCCCAATGAGGGGCTGCTCTTAAACCAAATGACTTTTCCCTCCAGCTCCCATGGAAAAGTACAGTACACCAAAGCAAGACAGCTTCTATTAAAAGCAGTATGGTAAAGGTGCTGCTGCCAATCCAGAGATGGTTTGTAACTGGGAGCAGCTCATAAATGAGGTTTTATACTGTATCTGCTTTTCATACTTCTTGGGGGAGAAACCTTTGTTAGTTGCCTGGGTTCCTTTCTGCCTGTTTCTTTTTGCTGCTCACTGTGCCTCTAAGGTGCACTGGATTGCAAACATAAACAAATTCAGTGAGAGAAGAAACCTTCTCTCCAGAGGTCACAGCACCAACACCCTAGACCTACCTGAAGAACAGGCCCAATTAGTACTGATTAAAAAAGCAGTAGGAAGTCAAATACCAGCCACAGCCCTTGATAAAAGAATCTGCTGAGGAATACACCAGATTCCTTGTGGATAAATGGAAATGAAAATGAGGGACAGGTTAGTCAAATCAAACCCAATACAAACTGAATGAGAATTTACCCAAATCTTCTGACAGATTTTTCTAATCCCTGTTGTGTTTCTGGCTCTCTCTCATATTCAGCATCTGCTCTCTATCCTTGATCACTATCTGAATATTTGTTCCATGCACTTAATTTCATTNCCGCTCTTTATTGTCTCTTTTCCCTTTATTTTTTTTTCTTTTGCTTTAGCCTGTATAGCCCTAAATTTCCCTTCCCTATTTCCCTGTTGCCTTCCTGTCACCATTTGTTTTCTATCACCCTACTTTTCTGCTGGCTGATGTTGGAAATATTTCAGGAATTTCTAAATCACAGTGCCATGAGAACGGTTATCTTTGCATTTTCACTGGTGAAAGTGCTCTTGCACGGTGAGGATGAAGACTGAGCAAGCCTGGGACAGAGAGGCTTTGGATGGACTCTTCCCTGAGCCCACTTTGCCTCTGGAGTGGTACGCTCCAGTGTGGAATGTGTGAGAGGAAGCTGGGTCCATGGGGAGTGTGCGGGCTGGGGGCAGGGAATGTGTATTGAGAAACTTCAAATTCCACACAACAGAAATGAGTACAGGAGAAACTGAAATAAGAGAGAAGCAGGATGAAGCACCAGCTGGAGAAGGGTGGGTGGGAGAGCAGGAAAAAAAAATACACCCACCACCACCACACCCTAGCTTTCAAATTTTTCTTCCATGCAGGTGCAAATGAGCAGCAGTACCAGCCCTTGCTAGTATTTGCTTGCTCTGAGTAGTAATGCTAAGAAAGCCCCAGACCTCAATCTATCCATTATTTCTTTCCCTGAGCAGGGTCAGAGGTCACTTTTAAAATAACAACTACAAATGAAAGGCAATTAGATGGAATAAAAAATGATCAGTGACTGACAGAGCCAGCCAATGCACGGACTGCTGGTGACTTGTCATTGTAGGATGACAATGTGCCTGCTCAAAGTCACCAAAGAGAGGAACATAAATAAATGGGTGACTGTATTCCAGGATCTAGAGATGCCTCAGGAAAAGACCATCAAAGGTTAAACCACCTACTTTGTTATTGCTTCTGCTGCTCCTGCTATTGTTATTTGTATTCTGGTATCACCAAGAGGCCTCAACCAAGATCGAGGCCGTTGTTCAGCACAAAATAAATATGCACAGGAAGAGAAAGTTCCTGTTTTAAGAACTTAAATGGATAAGATGAGCAAGAAGTCGAGGAAAAATAAAGATAAGTGAAATGATTCCAATTGAGTCACAGCAGGTCAGTCAGAGAGTTCCTAACCTGTGTTTTAAAGTTGCAAGAAGCTGAATAGGAAGAAACTGGGAATACTGTGTATTATGTTACTGTAAGTTAGTCCTTCACAAGCCCACCCTGCTGTCATGATAAACATATATGATACTCATTACCATGTACAGATCAGGTGTGGATGATGACATCAGGATATGTGAAGCTAATACAGAATATCTTTGTCTTGCCTAGTTCTCTTCCTTCTTCCACTCAGTTTCTGCCCTGGCTTTAAGCAGCTGTCACAGTCCCCAAAGCTGCCCAAACTGCCAGGCTGTTACAGAAGAGGTGACCTCAGTCAGTAGGTAGGACTCAAGAGCNCCAATCCAGAGATGGTTTGTAACTGGGAGCAGCTCATAAATGAGGTTTTATACTGTATCTGCTTTTCATACTTCTTGGGGGAGAAACCTTTGTTAGTTGCCTGGGTTCCTTTCTGCCTGTTTCTTTTTGCTGCTCACTGTGCCTCTAAGGTGCACTGGATTGCAAACATAAACAAATTCAGTGAGAGAAGAAACCTTCTCTCCAGAGGTCACAGCACCAACACCCTAGACCTACCTGAAGAACAGGCCCAATTAGTACTGATTAAAAAAGCAGTAGGAAGTCAAATACCAGCCACAGCCCTTGATAAAAGAATCTGCTGAGGAATACACCAGATTCCTTGTGGATAAATGGAAATGAAAATGAGGGACAGGTTAGTCAAATCAAACCCAATACAAACTGAATGAGAATTTACCCAAATCTTCTGACAGATTTTTCTAATCCCTGTTGTGTTTCTGGCTCTCTCTCATATTCAGCATCTGCTCTCTATCCTTGATCACTATCTGAATATTTGTTCCATGCACTTAATTTCATTCTCTTTCATTTTACAGTCTGAATGGTTCATTTGTTCACTCTTTGATTTGCCTTCACATTTTCTCAACTTTTAATCTCTGCCTTTTTTTTTTTCCTGTCTCCTGGCTTTATTGTCTCTTTTCCCTTTATTTTTTTTTCTTTTGCTTTAGCCTGTATAGCCCTAAATTTCCCTTCCCTATTTCCCTGTTGCCTTCCTGTCACCATTTGTTTTCTATCACCCTACTTTTCTGCTGGCTGATGTTGGAAATATTTCAGGAATTTCTAAATCACAGTGCCATGAGAACGGTTATCTTTGCATTTTCACTGGTGAAAGTGCTCTTGCACGGTGAGGATGAAGACTGAGCAAGCCTGGGACAGAGAGGCTTTGGATGGACTCTTCCCTGAGCCCACTTTGCCTCTGGAGTGGTACGCTCCAGTGTGGAATGTGTGAGAGGAAGCTGGGTCCATGGGGAGTGTGCGGGCTGGGGGCAGGGAATGTGTATTGAGAAACTTCAAATTCCACACAACAGAAATGAGTACAGGAGAAACTGAAATAAGAGAGAAGCAGGATGAAGCACCAGCTGGAGAAGGGTGGGTGGGAGAGCAGGAAAAAAAAATACACCCACCACCACCACACCCTAGCTTTCAAATTTTTCTTCCATGCAGGTGCAAATGAGCAGCAGTACCAGCCCTTGCTAGTATTTGCTTGCTCTGAGTAGTAATGCTAAGAAAGCCCCAGACCTCAATCTATCCATTATTTCTTTCCCTGAGCAGGGTCAGAGGTCACTTTTAAAATAACAACTACAAATGAAAGGCAATTAGATGGAATAAAAAATGATCAGTGACTGACAGAGCCAGCCAATGCACGGACTGCTGGTGACTTGTCATTGTAGGATGACAATGTGCCTGCTCAAAGTCACCAAAGAGAGGAACATAAATAAATGGGTGACTGTATTCCAGGATCTAGAGATGCCTCAGGAAAAGACCATCAAAGGTTAAACCACCTACTTTGTTATTGCTTCTGCTGCTCCTGCTATTGTTATTTGTATTCTGGTATCACCAAGAGGCCTCAACCAAGATCGAGGCCGTTGTTCAGCACAAAATAAATATGCACAGGAAGAGAAAGTTCCTGTTTTAAGAACTTAAATGGATAAGATGAGCAAGAAGTCGAGGAAAAATAAAGATAAGTGAAATGATTCCAATTGAGTCACAGCAGGTCAGTCAGAGAGTTCCTAACCTGTGTTTTAAAGTTGCAAGAAGCTGAATAGGAAGAAACTGGGAATACTGTGTATTATGTTACTGTAAGTTAGTCCTTCACAAGCCCACCCTGCTGTCATGATAAACATATATGATACTCATTACCATGTACAGATCAGGTGTGGATGATGACATCAGGATATGTGAAGCTAATACAGAATATCTTTGTCTTGCCTAGTTCTCTTCCTTCTTCCACTCAGTTTCTGCCCTGGCTTTAAGCAGCTGTCACAGTCCCCAAAGCTGCCCAAACTGCCAGGCTGTTACAGAAGAGGTGACCTCAGTCAGTAGGTAGGACTCAAGAGCAACTTGGACTCTGCTTCTACTTCACATGCTCCAAACATTACTGCAGTTGGCTAAGATGCTGCCCTCTGCATTTCAGCTGCTACTGGAATTCAAACAGCAAAGGAAGCTAGTAGCTAATCAAGGGAAGCCACATGTCTACGCAGTGCAGCAGCAGTCATTGTGCCAAACAGTAGCATCACAGCACAGTGCTCAGGACCAGCATTTTAAAATCCTCAGAAGCAGTTTACTGAAGTGCTACAACCTGCCAGTGTAAGATGCAGAGATGGCCCTTGCTGCTAGCTGCAGACCACAGGCACAGCAGGCTGGGGCTCGGGGAAGAAGTGCTGCCTGTCACCAGCATCCACATCTTTCAGAGCTTCAAGAACTTCAGACCCTAAACACACTGCAGAATCACCCCAGTGCTAGTCCAGCAACAGCAGCTACTCCCAGGACTTCAGGACTGTGACTGGGAACACTGCAAGGCATTCAGAAGATAATAAACCATAAGGTTTGCTTACCCTGGCTCAATAGGATGCAGTGGTACCATATTTGAGAGATGGCCATTCACTGAATTTACAAGTACTGAAAAGACTTGCAGCATCACTACTATGAAACATCTTCCCCCTAAATAACAGAGTAAGCAACAGAAGCCAAATTAGGTTCATCATTGTGACCTATTTAATGCACTTGGAAAACAGAGGTGGTCCTTACTCTAAGCATTCCTCAGACATGTCACTATAAAATCTCCTTTAGGAGAATGATCAAATTCAAGATACTAAATAAGCTTCATCTCAGGTTCTGCTCCAAATATGTTGTTTATTTCTAAACATTAGGCACTGGTGACCTCAGGATGAAAAAAAAATAAAATTGAGGGAAAGTCAAGAAATGAGTTGATATGAATCAAAATATGTCTGATCAAAAAAAGACTTCACCATTACTTTCTAAGCTTTTGGACAAAAAAAAATGAACCAACACTGTTGAAAATATCAGAATGAAGCTGCTGCTTCAGATGGTGTTCAAAACATGGCACAGCTGAAGCAGATGTGGGCACACCAGACAAATGGAAACTCCTCTGGGTTATTGTGGATCACAAGCAGAATGCAAAGCAGTTGCTGCAAAAAGCTGTGAACACAAGAGTGCAGAGACAGAAGCACAAGCAAGAAGAGGTGTAGAGTTCAGTTCCAGGTTGGAGACAGTGGAAAGAATGAGGCTGAGCAGTGGTTCTGAAAGCATGAGCACAGAAAGGCTCCATGAACTAGAGGTATACTGCCCAGGGAGAACATTCTAGAAGGCTTTGGAGGGTGGGAAGGTTAGGAATGGTAACAACCTCTGGACATGTCAAAGGCTGTGCAAAAAGAATGGGAAGAGTCTGATCTCCATACATTCCAGCTGTGTCAATAGCAATTCAGATTAGGTATTAGGAAAAGTCTTTCTAATGTTAAAATATGATACTGGACTAGATCACCTGAAAAACTGTGATATCTTCATCACTGGGCATCTTTAATAATAGTTAAACAAACACCTGCTGGGAATCACCGAGTAGATTTGGGCAAAGTAGGTAGACTGCTCAGCATAATGATTTTTCACATTTTTCACTGTAACTGCTCACTCACTGATATGTCTGATATAGAAATCCCTCCTCTGGGCAGGGAGACAACACCAGCCTTCTGGTAATGCTCACCTCCACACCCCTCAGCTGCCAGATGTGCCAATTAGAGAATGGGTTTGGAGAAGCAAAAAATAATTATAGACATGTCTTGAATGGTAATAAGGAGACCTAAAAACAACCCCAGTTATCAATTCAACAGTGAAGGACACATTGCACTGGGGGATGTCCTGAAATCACTTCCCATACTGAGAAACCACAGCCATCATGTTCTGTGCAACTGACACAGTTCTGAAACAGTGAGGCCAGCTTCATGTTAGCTCAGGTATTATCTCTTTTCATGATGTCTGATGCAAAATTGCTCTTGACTTTTCCTGTGGAGAAGAGAGGGAAAGGGCTCTCCCCACAAGGCTTATGGGGAAAAAAAAAAAAAGAGGTTGACAGGATTTTTAAACTAATGCTCTTGATTACCTCTCAGATTCAAAACATTATCTTCTTTGTTCAACATGTCAATCTGTTTGACTTTTGTAACAAAAATACATTCAGACCTGTATATATTGCATTTCAGAAAAGTAATTTTTTTTTCCTAAACATCTGTTTGGAAGTGTTAAGGTTCTGCTGAAAAACCTCACACAGATGTGGGCAGCATGCCATATTCTGAACAACAACAGAATCTCCCAACATCCTCCCAGGACATCCTTAAATAAAATTCCCAAAGAAGAAATAAATCAAAGCGTTTTGACCCAATTTCTTTTTTTTTTTTTTTTTGTTTTGTTTTGCTAAGTTGCACATGGTACCATATCTGTCCAGCTGCATGGAAGGCTAAGCCAGCTGCCACTTTCTGCCAGTGCCATGTCTGCCAGCACCACTATTGGATTTAGTTCCACAGTCCCACAGGTTTCTTTCCACTACCCCACATCTACTGACCCCTAACACATTAGGTAAAGAAGCAGAAAAATGGGGGAAAACCCATCACAGAACCCAGAGCAGTATGTTTTGCTTACTTCTTCCCTTGTTGCCATTACAGTACCCTGGTTGTGCTGATTTTATTGCCAGGATTCTCCACCCAAACTTATTGCCCTCAATTCTCCTATGTTTTTCAACACTCCTCTCGGGATTCTCATCCCATTGTGTCTTTCAGATTTAATTTTCTTTTCTCTCTCTCTAGCTTTCTTTAGTTCTTTCCCTATTTTCCTCAGTCCCTCTCACCCCTGCAGGAAAGAAAAAAATAAATAAAGAAGGAATGAAATGAACTGCATTTTAACAATCAGAATAACAGTGAAACAATGCTCTTGAGATCCCATCTGTTGCCAACACATCTCCCAAGACAGCAAATGATGGGCATTCCTGGCTAAATAAAGAGAATTTCCCACACCCATTAAAGACCTACACAGCAAAGACTGTTGCTTAAGTATTTACTTTTTATGGCATACAAGAAAACTACCTGGAATTGTAAATACCGATGACATATTGTTCACATCTCTACCAAACATGTGGTCAGTGGCCATATGGATAACTTCTGGGTGTGAAATGTCCTTTCTCTTTTTTTCAGTGCTACAATATCCTTGTGCCAGAAGCTTTTTCCAAAGTTTAATTGCATAATTCTACCTCCAGTGGGTGAAATTAAGTTATATTTACAAACAAATCCCACATCCTACCCCCAAAATCTACCAGAGCCACCGTGACTCAGTTCTTACATCCTACCCAATAAAAACCTTGTTGGTTTTTTTTCATTCATTCATTTTTAATCTTTTTTTTTTTTTTCTGATTAAGATTTCACAGTTCTTGATCTGAAACAGCTGCATGTATTATGCACATCATTTACTTCATCTAATTCACAAAGAATAGGGTGGACTTTTCAAAAACATCAACACTGGAATAACACTTCTCAGAGTTACTTGTTTACTAAGGACTTCAGTGGAAGCAGAGTGATGTTGCAGCAGAGCAGCTTTAAAGTGCCATTTCTCATTAACTTGCTAATGAAATTCTCCATTAAAAAAGGGAAAGTGACAGACTTTTTAGAAGATATTGTCGAGTTCTGAAGAATTTTCTGAGGAGTGGCCTTGACATCCCTACTGTTTCAGCTTTAGGTCTGCACTCTAGAGAAATGCAATTTCCATATGGTTAAGCAAATGTTTCTCACCAGAGTATCTCCAAACCCAAGTCATTTTGTATCTCCTTTTTCATTAGAATCATATCCCAGATGGTGCTTCACAACAATAGGTGTTACTGTGAAAGTACTGAGGCTTCAGAAATGTAAAACTGGAAGAGAAAATCTGAGACAGAGATGGAAAGAAAATGGTGTCAATCAATAGCACTTTATTTGCATCATTGCTGAACAGCTTGTTGAAAATTACTGGAAATCCATCATCCAGAGAACATTAACTGAAGAAAAGACAAATATGGAAGAATGTAAGGGTAGAGAAGAGGCCTCTGTTGTGGAACAGAGGAAAGAAGGGAGAAATGATACACATCCAGAAGGCTGGAATGATCCCAGGAAACTTTTAAAATCAAGCACTGCTATTTTTGAAGCAGCTTGTGAGTGGAGTGGGGAGCCATTGGTGTTGTTTGGGTGTAGGCAGTGTGGTTCTCTCTCCTGCAGATGAGAGAATCAAGACAGTGCTGCTTTACACAGCTAGAACTTGAACGGGGGGAGAGTGGAAAGTCACACAGAAAGAAACTGCATTAGGAAAGGTGAGAAGACAAAACTAACCAAAGATTAGGGTTAAATCAAACCTGAACATTGGATGCATATTTTGTGTAGGTATGAGAGATGATGAGAAGGGGAAGTCAATTGGGATTCAAACAGAAGGATGTATTTCAAGATGGTGCAAGCGATCAGAACGTCTGAGCAGAGGAGGGAGGCTCACCACATGGAGCCATGTTCAGGGAGTTGCTTTGCTTTGGAAGATATTTAGCTGAAGAAATTTGCCAAAAGATATTCACTGAAGGCTCTGAACAGATTTACAGTTGAACCTGATTAGTATGAAGACAGTTTCTCTAAAGCCATGACAGTCTAAGGCACAGTCCATAGGCAAAGGTAGAAAGCATCTTCTGTTAGAACTGCTGTAGACATCATTCGTGTAATTGAAAAATAAAGTCTTTCAAATAGCTAATTCCTTCTTCACATTCCATACAAATATAATACAGCCCGTGGTTTGGAGTAAAGATAAGATGTCCCAGACACGGAAAATAGTGGAAAAGACAGAGGCCTAGACAGTCGAAAGCACATTTCTTAGCAGAGACCATTATCACTACACCCAGAAGAGGAAGGGGAGGCAGCTGTCTGGATGATGTACATAGAATCTTGGAAGAAGGAGGACAGCTGAAACATTTCAGCAAGGTGGCTGTATTTGAAAGCAGAATATACACACTATCATTATCTTCTGTATTACAAAACCCTTAATTGAAAATAAGGACTGCAAGAAGGTTGGTGCTAAACTGCAATGTACCTCTCCAGCCTGAACACAGCCTTCTCTGAGAGCTCACCCTTTGATCCTTATAGCCAGAAAATGGTATTTCCACAGTGTTATCTCCCTGCAGTGACACAGGGTCACAGGTTATTGCTGATCTGATCATCCGATAAACTTTGCTGGAAATACAGACTTTCAAGAAGTAATCTATAACTCAGCTTCTACCTGCATAGACTATGCTGGGTTTACTAGTCCATTACTCAGCAAGTGCACAGTAGTACTGCACAGACTGCTTGTGTCTCTCCTCTGTATTTAACTCTCCATGGCCCAGGCTCCTCAGAGGAGGAGGAAGCATGGGAAGCATGTCAGGAGGAAGTGCTCACACCTGTTCCATGCTGCCTGACTGATAAAATGGTGTGAACACGTTTGTCAACCAGCTCAAATGCCTGGAGGATTTCACAGTGTGGTTACATCTCTGCTTCCTTGTCCATCCTGGAACAGCAACAGTCTCTCACATTTCTAAGACACTGACATAAAGAGGCAGGAAGCACATGCAGCAGGTACAGATTCATAACTCCTTCCCAGTTGGAATTTCGTTAAATCACTTTTGCCTTTTCCATCTTCTCTCCCATGTCCCCTTTCACATTTTCATCTTGTGGTTTGCTCCCTTATCTGGCTGTGGCTGGGGAATGGATTTGTACCCATTCTCATATTCAAATCAAGGACAGTGGGCACTTTCCTACTGTTTGTTGTGTGGGGAGAGTAGGAATTGATTCTTTAGGGAAAGATTCCAAAGGATTATAAATAGTGCCTGCTTCTGTTCAGTGTGACAGAACTTAGGTCTGCAAGAACCAGTTAGCCTTGTGCCTTCCATCTCTCCTCTCTCTGAGGTAAAGAAATCCACAACCAATTTGCTACTTGAAAAAAGAAAAGTACGTAAAGAGCATAATTCTCCCCCAGATGACCAGGGCTGAATTCATAGCCTTTACTTTTTAGCAACAGTGATTATTAATACTACCTCAATTATGCTTGATGATGGAAGATATAATTAACAGAAAGATCCGTTATATTTTATTGATGTTAAGTGTATGTTGATTATAAATGGGACAGGATGTATTTACTTGAGCTTCACTCTTCGAGGAAGGTTGTGAAATCAGAGTCCAATCCTGCACTGAGAATAAAACCTGCACCTTTTCTAATTGTAATAGTATCCAGATGTTCCTTTGTAACGTGGATGCAGGTGGTGAAAGCAGTAAACTGGTATGAAGCAGATGTGCTCTTAGCACAGGTGGGACTTGCTCCCAGTGCTACAGTGAATTTTGCACTCCCTGGCGTAACAAAAGAAGAGTCCAGAAGACATAAATGTGGTGTAAAAAAAGTAATGGAAAAATGGAAAAAAAAAAGTTTCCGTTTTGATGGCACAACTTGATAGCAGGGGCTTCTAAAATCTAGCAAGCAAAACAAACAGCTTCTTAAAACTGAGACTGCAAAAGTCAAGAGGACAGACAGGTAACTGACAAAAAGCTATGAGCACCTCTGCCCAGGTACAGAAACTCTGGAGGGTGTAGCACTTTACACTTGGTGGGATGTGTGTCATCAGCTGCAGAGATTTTTTTCTGCCTCATGCTACCATATAAAGAATCACCACTACTGTGTTTTGACTGGATATTAATTACCTAACTGACACTTGAGAATTACATTCTTCTTTACTGTTCTATTGTGGTAGATCAGAGAAGACTGATTGGACTTTGTCAGCAAGCTAGGCCAAGAAGCCTGATTCCTATTAACTTTTCAGACTGCATCTAAATAAATCTAACAAGTTTTCACTTGTTAGTCATGTAGAACAGACTCTGAGATTTTGCATAAAGGCTGAACATTACTTCTCTGTCCTTACGTAACACATGCTCCCAGAATACACGCACCAGTTAGCCCCTGTCAGTGCTAGGTCACAAAGGAATCTACACCACCCTAAACAAGAATAATCTGTGCCCCAAAAGTATCTACACTGAAATACAGTCAATTGTCTATGGAGAGACAATGTACTTAGAAACTGACTGTCATCATCACCTCGCCAGCAGCCTGTGGGCTACTCCCTGGCATGTTGTCTGTACACACATAATCAAGGGAAAGTATATTAGAGAAGGTGGAGAAGAGATGAGACAGTGTTGTGGGTGTTTGGGAAGCACCTGCCAAGCGTAGCCACGAGGTAGTATCAGAGATGTTCAACAGATGATGCTCTTAGGGATCAGGGTATTTGAGAGCAGGGGAGGGTCTGGTCACAAGGACCACCAAAGATCACTGGAATGGGTTGCCCAGGGAGGTGGTTCAGGTCCCATCCCTGGAGACATTCCAGGTGGGTTTTGAGGAGGCTCTGAGCACCCTGCTCTAGTTGCAGATGTCCCTGCTCTCAGCAGGGGGTTGGACTAGATGAGCTCTAGAGGTCCCTTCCAATTCAGTACATTCTATGATACAGAAAGGCTGCTAGAGACTGGGAAAATGAGATAGTGAGGAAGCAGGAACCACTCAAGGGATATCCTGGCTTACCTGGAGGATAAAAAGGGAAGACAGCCAGTGTGAGTGGATCTGAATGGTGCAGGACTATGACTGTCAGAAACAGGAGGATAAAACATCACCTAGTAAATTAGCATTGTATGATGGTACAGTCATGTGGCTTGCAAAACCCTCTCAATAAACTGCAATGGTTTGGTCACCCATGCACAGATTTCTGTTGGGTTAGTTTTCATTATCTCCAAGTCATTATTTATACTAGATGCTCAGGGACACCACCCAAAATAGGTGCTTTACAGACAAATAATAAAAAGGCTGGTTCCTGTCCCAGAGAGCTTGCAGTCTAGACTAAAACATCTCTGCTATTCCTAATCATATCAAGCTGAATCTGGCTGTTCACATTTGGAGACCAGATGAGAATAGGATTTTGGAGGCTTGTCCCATGACTACTTCCCCTCTGTGACTCAAGTAATCAAGTTCTAAACCATCCCATGATGGGCTTGGCAATTAAACATTCTCTAGCTCATTTGAAGAGATTGCTATGGTAACAATTTCTATACCAGCTCTATTGTTGGTCCCATTCCTTCAACCCTTCTTTATTTAGCAACAGTCATTCTTTATCTTCTCCTTAACCATACAAGGTGGTTATCCTGATAGCAGCAGATGTACGTAGTCTGTGAATACTGCCATATAAGGAAGATGCCATGGCTATGATGTGTCTGGATCAAAGAGATAAAGATACCCCATACCTCAGTTGTGATCTTAATTCCCTGTGTGAACGAGCAGCTTTACTCTTGTATGCCGAAAGAATGAACAGTGAGAGAACACTAGACCTCATGAAGTGACCTCCAAACAAGTACTCTAGGGGGTGATCACAGGACAGTAGTGTTCTTCCAGACTCCAGCTGCATAATTTTGACATTGATAGCTTGAGGGCTGCAAGAGATCTCCAATGGCTGCAGTGCACTGGGCTGTATCTGAGTTACTGTTCCATTAGCTAAGAGGAGTACCAACTACGGGTTTAATGTTGGCTGCTTTCAAACTTCCAGACTTGGGCCATACATTAAGATTCTTTGTGCTCACAGATGAAGGAAACCATCTGGGGCAAAAGCACAGTTATCATCATTGACTGCTGCACAGCAACATTGCAGAATAAGATCAGAAGAGATACTGATGAATACTGCATGAACTAGGCTGATTATAAACTTGAATAGAAATAACTCCCCTGATAGTTGAGACAAAAGGATGAAGTACTCCTGAAAAAGGGACAAAATCCAGACATTATATCTCATCTTCTTAAATCTTGAAGTTTGACAGACCACTGTTGTTACATTTGCCACTGTATTCACCTTTAGTTAGCCATCCAGCAAAACTTGAACAGGTTGGAGAACTGGGCAGGGTAGAACCTAATGAGGTTCAACAAGGATAAGTGTAGAGTCCTGCATCTGGGAGAGAATAACAAATGACACCAGTACAGATTGGGAGGTGATCTGCTGGAAAGCAGCCTTGTGGAGAACAACTTGGGAGTCCTGGTGGACAACAAGTTCTCCATGGAGCAGCAATGTGCCCTGGTGGCCAGGAAGGCCAATGGTATCCTGGGGTGCATCAAGAGGAGCGTGTCCAGCAGATGGAGTGAGGTTCTCCTCCCCTTCTACTCTGCACTGGTGAGACCTCCCCTGGAGTATTGTGTCCAGTGCTGGGCTCCCAAGTTCAAGAGAGACAGGGATTTACTCAAGAGAGTCCAACAGAGGGCTATAAGGATGATGAAGGGACTGGAACACATGCCTTATGAGGAAAGGCTGAGACACCTGGGGCTCTTTAGTCTGGAGAAGACTGAAAGGGGTTTGATAAATGTTTATAAACATATGAGGGCTAAGCGTCAAGAGGAAAGGGACAGCCTCTTCTCACTTGTGCCCTGTGACAGGACAAGGGGGAATGGTTACAAGCTAGAACACAAGAGGTTCTGCCTTAACATGAAGAAGAACTTCTTTACAGTGAGGGTCACAGACACTGGCAGGGGCTGCCCAGGGGGGTTGTGGAGTCTCCTGCTCTGGAGATTTTCAAGACTCGCCTGGACCGTTCCTCTGTTAGATTATATTTAGATGATATGATCCTGCCTGGCAGGGGGGTTGAACTTGAATATCTCCAAGGTCCCTTTCAACACCTAATACTCTGTGATTCTGTGATTTACCATGACCACAAAGCACATTTAATGGGATCAAAGTTCTTCTGCATTTCCATAAGCATACTGAGAATTAAACATCGTGATCTAAAGGGACTGGTCGTAAATATTCCTGTCATTTTAAACTTCTCCTGCAACCAGCAGGAGTCTGCCTCACAAGAGGAAAGTCTATGTGGATGTAAACAGTTGTTTGGGTTTTTTTAAAGCCTATTATGGGGCAAAACTGCCAGCTGTACTGATTTAGATGTTTCTTCACTGTCATGCTTTTGAGTTAAGCAGAAGGAAAGATAATAAAACAGTTTGGAGTCCCAGAAAAGTGATACATCAAGGAACAAAAAAACTTAGAAAAAGCAAAAATTGTTCCATTTCCTGATCTGTGGATGGGCAGAACTGTGCAGAGAGAAGCATTATGAAGGAAGGAAGAAGAGCAAATGACTGTTTGATGAGATTCCCACCTGTTCTAAGTCTTAATGAATTCACCCTCGAAAAAGAATCAATCCCTGAGGAAGGTAAGGATGTTTTCTGCACTTATACTTGCAGGTAGCATAGTTGGTACAGTCTGGCTATGAGAAGTCACACACCACTGAAGAAAACAGACACTCCAGATTCAATCTGCCCATGTGCAGGAGCATGCAGATTTGTGATGGGCATGAACCACTGACAGCAATGCGCTGAGCTGCAGCAGCATAAACACCACTGCTGCATCACCAAAATAAAGGATGGCCAAATCAGATCATACCCAGCTAGAGCTGACTACAACACTTGAAAAGGCACTGAAATTCTAGCCCAGAAAATCAGTTTCCAGCAGCACAGAGACCTAGGTCCTAACCATGGGAAAGGAAGACTAAGCTCACCATTTGTGTCATGTTTTTGTATTTTCACCCAAGGCAGCCACAGAAGTACATTTCAAGTCTTAGGATAAAAGTTGTCTGCAGCTTCATAAAGATACAAATAGTTCCAATAAATGTTTGGTTTAACTTATAACAGTTAATTGTTGCAATGCAAAACATCAGACTGTTTGGTTTAAGGATGCTGAGAGTCTGGGTTGGCATTAGTGGAGTGAGACAGACAAACTTCTTTTTCATGTTATAATAATACATACAGAACAGCATATTTACTGGATTTTTGTTTCCATCGTGGCTAAATATCACCTCTGCTCTAACTCAACATGTCTTTTAAAACCTGATTGTAAGTACCCTCCAAATCCCTTTTTTCCCCTCAACTAAAGCAACAACCAAGCAGTGTCCATCTATTTTCCTACTCTCAGCAGAAAGGAAAACTCTCCCCTTCCACTGATTTTTTGAGGCTGAGTTTCAGGTCAGTGTGAATGTGAACAATACAAGGAAAATGATGGAAGAATGATAATTGTTCCGTTCACTGTTGATTAATTATAATCCTCTTCCCCTTGTGCTGCACTGACATTGCCTGCCTGCCTACAATACGCCCTAACACCAGAACACACACACACACCAACTCTGTTCTTTCTATCCAGACAGGTACAAATTATCCAAAGGATATGAATCTTGCAGCAATCAGATGAGCTTGAATATTGCCCCATTTCACACTTGTATTCCAGAATTATTTGGTTCTGTTTATACTCCAGAGCCAAAGCTTCAGGTGCTGTCTCCTGCCTTCCACTGAGGATGATGCTTTTGTGTCATTGCACCTGCTGTGAATTGTGCTTTTCTTGTTTGGGGGTAAGGGATGTTTTTAACACTTAGTTAGCTCTGTATTAACAACACCCCATGAAATCTGGGAGAAATGCAGGGAAGACACTAAGGAAGAGACTGGTGAAAGTGGAGAATACCTAAAGGGATGCTGTTCAGATAGAAGCACTGCCTCCAACTATTCCACTTCTGGCTCTTTAGTGTTGCCACCCATCCCTCACCTTAACACTGATCTTTCATCTAGGTTTTTTTTGGTTACAGCTGTTGTTCCTCCCCCAGAAAGGTCCATGTCTAAAATGGAAATGCCAAATCCCTGCTCTCTTCTGACTGATATGCATCCTGCAGAACAGAAACAGCTGGAGTTTTAAGCTCTGTGTTCTGGATTATACGTGGCTGGGTGATGAGGGAGGGGGAAACCACCCTCATTTTACTGTTTAGCTTTTATACAGAGAAGAATCCAGAGAAACAATTAAAATGGTCTCAGTTGTGGTGTGTAAGAACTGATCCCCATCGTGCCATATGCAGTTATTACTGAGTAAAGATCAGTGTCAAAGACAAGGTTCCTCAGTACTGAACTATGGCTGGCACATGGGGCAATATTTGCCAGGATAGCTTTATTTAAGTAATTTACACCAGGGACAGGTTTGGTTAAAAATTAAATAGCATAAATTCAGAGGACTCCTTAGAGCCACTTTTGAAATATTAACCTTTTCTGACAGGCAATCACTTTAATCAAACTGAAATATAATTGAGATTTAAACTTCTCTTGGGAGAAGTGTTACAGAATCAGCACCTAATAAACTGTTTTTCTTTGGTTCTCATTCTACTACGAATCACATCAGCCCATTCCAGCCATTATTTCTGTGCCCCCAGACAGAAGACAATGCCAATAATTTGCTACTCAGGTAAGTTGTTTACAGGGAGGTGGCACTGATGTGGACCACAAAGCTCTCTAGGTTCTCCCTGTGTTTCTACATTGCCATTGTCTGCGTTTTCAAGCAGCATCATGAAGTTTATGCATTTTATAAGTGAGAAGAAATTGCCACAGTATCTCTCCCCAAATGAAAATAAAAACCTTGGTGTACTCCACTCAGTAGTTCAAAGCATTTCATACTTTACATCAGCATGTTAAGGAAAGTAAGTGTTTTCCTGGAGAGTTCTCCTAGGGAGAGGGCTCTGTCCTGTGCTCTCCAGTCCTCAGAGCACAGTAAACTCTTCAGCAATGCCCTCCAAGCTCTTTCTGCTTCTTGCTCTCAGTATTTCCTATACCAATACTTCCCAAAAGTATTCTTCTCAGGAATTCTCTTTTTACTATGGCACAACCGATGGCACACTACTTGATTTCTTCCTAATAAGTCCTGGCAGGCAGTTTCAGCTTCTCATTTCTCCCTGGTTGTTACCACATCCAACATAAACTACCTCTCCTCTTGCCCACTGTCCAAACTGACAAGCCATTGCTTCAGGATGGAGATCTTCAAACCTCCTTTGCCCAAAGCCAAAGATATCCTCCCTAGTGAACAGGTAAAAGTACATGAAACCTCTAGCAAAACACTTCACAAATAATCTCTCATTCATACCTGTCTTTTATTAAAACACAAAACTTAGCAGAGTCACACTGACTCCTACTCCACTTCTGGACAAGCCTCAAGTTGTTGGGGTTTTTCCCTTCCTAGCTAATACTTCTGAATGAGAAGTACCAATTTCCTTGTAGCTTGAACTAGATATCTTACACCACTAAGCACTAAACATGGTGTGGGGTTGTTTTTCCGTTTCTTGTTTGTTTTGTAGCTAAACACAGAATTTCATAAAAGAGCCACTGGTATTTTACTCTAAATACTTTCTAAAAATGTACTTTAAAGGCAAGCCCCAGTTCTAGAGAGGACCTTATCTTTACAGATCATACAGTTTACATGCATGCTAAAGTGCTCCTATTAAGCAACAAGCTCCTTTCTTGGGTGAGGGTGAACTTCGTCAGGCACAACTGAACTGTAGCTCTAATACACTTTTGTTATCCAGAGGCCTAATTCATGACTATTATGTATAAAACCAGCATTAAAGCTTTTATAGGAAGAGTTTGGGAATACTTATTAGAACCAGAAACAGTTCATCCTAGAAATTTTTGTAGAGAGTACATTTGCTGTAGCACAAGTGATAAAGCTATTACCAACAGCCAAGTTTCCTTCCAACTTTTCATTTCTGAGTAATTTCTGCAATGAAGACAGAAGTGTAATAGACATGAAGGAATGTGGCAATCCATTTGTTTTATTTCTATGAAATTATTGCTGATTGCAGGTTTGGAGGATGTGTGGGGTGAAGTTTGCTGATTTATTTCAGTTTGGTCAGGAATGCTTTTTTAAAACACCTTTAACCTTTTTCTTCCAAACAGTTAATTTGGGTCACTACTTTTGCACTGAAGTTTTGATTGTTAGAGGAAATACTTCTGCATACTTTTGCTCTGCTGTAAGACAGGCAATATGTTGTGGGCTATATGCCAACAGATTTTAACCACAAACTTGGGGAAAGGAGACAGGTTAGATTGTGGTGGTCTTATAATCAGGGTTTCTCAGTATTCTTTTCTTGCTAAGAGCAAATATTCACCACTCAAGTGGTTCTACGTCATACAGATGGCTTATCCACAGGAACGGGGCAAGCTAAACTCCCTCATCTGCATTCCTCCATTCTCTGATAAATGCTCTACAATAATTTGATCACAGAAGAACTCTTTCAAGTTTCAAGCCAAATAATCTACTTTAAGACCTTTGATGAGTTCTGAACTATTTTTCAGCTG
>VYZU01004134.1:1523-17354 GCA_013401355.1 Ceyx cyanopectus
GAATTCTGTTTGTGTGTTGAAGCTATATTTGTGTATGTCAGTATCTCTCATCTTGATATGCCCTTGAAGATTTTAAAGTGACTTGCATGGGAAGTTATAGGAAGCTTCAATGCAGCATTATTGTGAATCAGACTTGCATTTATCTAGAGAACACAAAGGTTTGCAAAATAATCTTTACTGATGACCTTTCGAAGAGGTAGATGAAATTTTCATCAGTAGATTTATGTCTGTTATTTCAAAAACAATAATGTTTCAGGAAAAGGGCAAAACAAAATGAATTATTTTGTGAACCTGGGACAAGTACAAAGAGGATGCAGGATTTTCAGAATACCACAGGACATTTCTGTTGCTAGAGAACTATTACAATAATTATTCTTGAAATTAATTTTTTACATTTTGAATTTAAAAGAAGGAAAATTTCTATTGTGTTGTGTATCTCTATTGACTTAATGCGAGTATTATGTGAACATGTGAGTCATGTTTCCTCTGCCATGTGTGAACCAGGTCATTGTTAAATTCAAATCCAGGACAGCACTTCCTGATTAGAAAAGTATTTAATTCAAAGAACATGCTTTTGTGTATCTGCTTTCCAGTTGCCTGGAAAACAATGTTTCTAGCTTCTCAATTGCTAAGAAGTGACCTTGTATTTTAAAGACTGATGAAGCCCAAAAGTTCTGTTGGAATATGATATTAATTAAAAAAATTGTAGCAAAACTTCAAGTATAATGTGGGCTAAATTTTAACATTGTGTATTTGTAGTACTGACCTTGGAAGAGGATCTGGCAGTTTCTGGCAGTATCTCTCAAGGGTATGACTGTGTGCACATGTAGAAATTAGAGATGGCTAAGAGTTCAAAGGTGTAAGTGAAGATAGACGTGTTACCCCAAAGTTATAGGTTTTCCATGGACTTTTCTTTAGTTTGAGACACCTATGTTCACCTATGAGTAAGCATAGTAAAGTTGAGTGGTGAGTGGTATTTATTCAGATATTTAAACTCTTTCTGGAAACATTGTTAGGTGTGTATGTTGCACAGGAAGCCAACCAAAAAAAATTCTTAAACAGGTTTCTTATGGACACCAAAAACTGTGGTCCATTGTGCTATGCCTGATTGGATGTGCTAATCTCCCTGGTGTGCATTGCAGCTGCAGGAAGGAGTTGTGGCTTTTTTCAGATAAATAGTCCTTGCTTAGGCAGTGTAAGTCTTAGGTAGATGAGTAGTTGCCATCTTAACAGTTGCCAAATGTTTCCCTGAGTTACTGTGCTAAGGAGAGGTGTCCGTGTTTATGTTCACCTTTGCTTTTCATGTTCTTTCCTGCTGTCTGCATTCAAATCATTCAGGTACTTTTGGCAGTGCTACCCAATGAGCTAGTATATCTTCTATTGTTCATGTTATTGTTGCAGTCCCTTTCCTTAAATTCCTATGTTTTGAGAGGCATCACTGAGATTTCTAGAAAGTAATTTTTCAGAATGTGCATATTTTACTTGTATTATAAGGGTTACCAATACCAGAAAATACTGAGGTGCCAAGCTTTATAGATTTTCTTTGGTATTTTCCTATATTTCTGTCAATTGAGAATATCTCAAATTTCTTTAGGTTTCAGAGAAGAAAAATATCAAAGACATTTTGAAGCAAAATGGCAAAAGAATACTGTAATAAACAGGATATCTAATATTGCTGAATTTTTTGTGTAGCTTCACATTCAGACTTTATTAGTAATTAACTGCATTTTATTTTGTTGATATTTTTGTTATAGAATTTTTGACTATTCTGAAAAGGCTGACTATGATGATGCAGTGTGTCAGAGTTTAGGGTCAGGGCAGTCCACTAGACCTATGATAGCCTTTCTCTCTTAACCCACTTCCCTCCTCACAGGGAAAGAGAAAGGGAATAAGGGAGAGAGACTTAGTGATTATAAAAGGAAACCAGAAGAGCTTTAAATAAAATGAAGATAATAATAATGAAAATTGAATATATACAAATATATAAAAAACCGGCATCAAGCCTAACCTCCCTGATGTTAATTACATCACTGTTACCACTGATGCTGTGGAGCAGGCACTGGGGAAGTCCTAGACAGGAGCTGTGTTCAGGAGCTGGATTCTGGTACTGGAACTAGTTCTGGCAGAACAGACAGAGTCCTCCTTGGATGTTTGCCATAGAAGAAGCAAGGAAGAAGCGGGAAAAGCGGCGCCAAGGTCTTAACCCTCATGATCCCTCAGCTTTATACTGAATATGCCATCCATGGGCTGGCATCCCTCTCTGGTCAGTTTGGAGTCATCTGTCCTGTCTGCTCCTCCTTGCAGTTGCAGCCTTTCACTTTCTGCAACCCCCCCAGTGTGGCACAAAAGATCCAGCAGTGGTCTTGGTCTTCACACCAACCCTTGGTACTCACTCTAAACACACGGTGTTATCACTGCCAGCAGCAGACCCTGTCTGGGAAAACTCACTGCTGACTTCAGACAGTGCAGTTAGTTAGAAGGGCTGAGCTGAAAAGTAAAATCACTGAACAGAATTAGTTCTGTTCTCGCTCAAACCAGGCCACAATGTTAAATGTAATGTAACTTTTAGAGGAAAATAATTTTTGCTGCTACCTGATTTGAAATAGTTTATTGATGAGATAGTTGTCATTAAAGACTTCCCTTTATGAATTTTTAAGATATAATGTGGGAATTCCTGTCTCCCAGGATTTGAGTTTTGAGGCATATAGAACAAAAAAATCCTGTGTTTTTAACTTGGGTAATTTGTACATCTTTTTCGAAGGGTAGAAATTTCCTCTTATAGTGATTGAAGGTGCTGACTTAAAAGGCAAATTTTATTTTTCTCTTAGTTGATTATGAAATGAAACATTCTCACCAAAATCACAGTTGGTAATACAAGGTTACTCATGCCTTGAGACAAAATAAGAGACAATGACCATTCAGTTCTGACATGAGAATAACTGAGTTAACACCTTATGTTCATTGAAATGGTTGACCAAAACCCAACACGCTGCAATCATTAGATAAATAATACTGTAATTAATTGAAATGTCAGTAGCTAGGGATGCTTTTTCCCTTTTCTGTAAAAGACACCATGTCTCTTGAACTTGAAGGCGATGTTGACATGACAAATGTGCATTAAAATCAGCGTAGTTGACATGCCAGTGTCCGTATAAAAGGTGGTGAATATAGGAAGAATCTGCTGTTACTGCTTCAAAATGTTATTTTATAACTGCAGTAACCTCAGAAAAAAAAAAGTAGTGTTGTAGGTTCAGACATGTGTCAATCATTTTAAACAACTTCTGCTTCCTTAAATTGTTTGGCTAAGTTATTGTATCAAAATTTATTAACATGTCGATTGTGCCATGTTATTTTTTTTTTATTCTGTTGGTTTTGTTTTGGTTTTTTTTTGTGTGTGTTTTGGTTGGGTGGTTTTTTTTGTTGTTGGTTTTTTTGTTGTTGTTGTTTTTTTACAAATAGGATCCACTACCATTTTGGCTTTTTATTTTTTTGAAGATATATGTGTTATATAATGAAAGAGTTATAGGGAAAACATTAGAATCATATAATGCCTTGAGTTCAGAGGGACCTCTAAAGGTCATCTGGTCCAACACCGAGCAGGCACATCCCCAACTAGATCAGGTTGCTCTGAGCCCCATCAAGCCTGACCTTGAATATCTCCAAGGGAAGGAGCCTCCACCACCTCCAGTGTTCCACCACCCTCATAGTAAATAACTTCTTCCTCCTTCAAACATTACCAATATGGCTGTGTGAATGTTTTAGGCTTGGTTGAATACTTGTCAAGTTGCAGTTCCAAAAATCTTGAAGACCCACTAGAATTGTAACATTCTGGAAGATGTATAGATTTGCTGCTTAACTTTCAGGCTTTTGTCTATACACACTGCAGTATAGACAAAACTCTTCAAAAGGTGCTGTCCCTGGATTTCCAGTGGTTTGAGATTGTATCAATCTCTTTCATTAGAAACACTTTTGATGCTTTTGAATGAGTAAAATGCATACAATGATCTGAAGAAAATAACTTTATTTTACAGTAATTTGTCCTTGGGGAGGCATTCTTTATATCATTGCATTATAGTCTTACTGGTCTGCATTATAGTCTTGAAGTTCTTGCATTTCAGTTGTCAAAAGAATCGAGGGGGCAGTTGGTTCATTAGGTAAAATGCATGATGTTGTGCATGAGGAATTTATGCCAATTCAAAGGTATAATTTACCCATCAATTGCATTAAGCCAACACTATGTTTTGGAGATTGGTTCTTTGAGTTGTAGGTGTAGTGTAGTTTTTCCATTTCTACTGGTTTTACAGACAGTCCTGGCTTACTGGTGAAAATACATAGTAACTAAGTATTAACCGTTTGTTATTTTTACAAGTCTTTTTTTGGATATTTTTTCCCCATTTGGCGTTCTGGTAGTTTCCAATTTGTGTATGTTGTTGCATCTAGTTCAGTATATTCTTTTGTATACATTCTTTGCTTGATTCTTGAATCAGTAATGAACAACAAAAGTGCTTTTTGTTCACCTGCTTCATGGCAAACTCTGAATGTCACCTCTTTGATTAATTTATAGGTTTTCACAATGCAAAATTAAATTCATAATGTCAAAAATTAGAAGATAATTCTATAAATTAAAACTATAGCTTCATATTCTCCAGTGAGTATTTTACCATATGTCTTGCTTCATTTTATTAAACTTTTTTTTTTCCTCAATTAATAGATACCTGTCTAGTGTTCACTTTTGCTTAGGGTCATATTTACTTTTCTTGTACCACACTGACTACAGAGGGGTACTGCTCATCTTGACTGTTTCTCTGCTTCATATCTGTCCGTGCTGTTCTAGCATCGAGTAATTGAGCTATCCAGGTATCACTGTTTCAGAAAATTGACATTCATTCTGAATGCAACATGATTTGATTTATTCAGAATGCTTTCAAAGATGTTTTGCTATTTGGTTCTGGTCTATTAAAGCTGAGATAATTGAGATTCTGCTAGTTAAAGACTAATATAGAGAAGTAAACAAAGCAATAGAATTGTCCACAGTGGGTTGGATTTCATTATTTTAGTCAGTTAAATAATCAATTTCAAATCTATTGAACTGAATTTGGTTAAATGTCAGAGTCAAAGCAGAGCACAGTGATAGTCTAGATAAAAGTAAGCTGTGTGGTACAATTCCTTTATTTCCATTTGTGCTGTTTTGATGAAAAAGATCATGGAACTTGTCAACATACTTGAGACATTGCCTATCTTACTAAGTGTTCTGTTCAGCAGTGAGCTTATTCCTCTTTCCGATTTGCTTTTAAGTTGAAAATAGAAATTTTACAGATTTTATAATTGCTCACAGTGTCTTGTATTCATTGGGGACTATTTGAATTTAAATGATGAGGTACTTGGGAATTGATTTATCAGTCATAAGCATTAACCAGAACATATTTCAATAGGAAATAGATATTTCCTAGAATTTCAGTTCTAGAAAACTGAGAATAGTCCACTTTCTTCTGTGTACTGCCATTTCTTTACTACTAGATCTCAGTGGATCAGAGATGTCAGTGTAGATGTCAGTGTATTTTATCTTCTGACATGACTGTGAGACAGTGAAATACAGTGCTCTCTCTTTTATTATTGGGAAAGTTGGAACTCAGGCAAAATGACATACTGTGGTCATAAAAATGAATGTGGAAAATCAGGGTACTGAATTTAAAGTTCCTAACTCTTAGTCAAGGATCTTAACTGCATAGACCACGACTCTCTTGAGAGTTACTCTGGTTTTGAGGCTGCACAGACAATGACATGTTGTCTACTAGATGTATTTATAATTCCTTTTCTACTCTTACATCACAGAAATATATAATATTATGTTAAATGATTTATGGAGATAGATGGTCATTTCTGTGTATTGGAATCTAGAGCTGAGGCACTGCCTTCTTCTGTTCAGAATTTGTCCCTCTAGTAAGATGAATGTAATCTCTTTTTTTTATCACCCATTAGAGGATGGAAGAAAGAAGTTGGTTACTACACCACTTGCATTCTAAATAAATGTATTAAAATAGTCTAAATCTTTAGTAATGGCTCACATATTTATATTTAACACATTGCACAGTGTACCCCTTCTGTAGTGATCTTGCAGTTGTCCAAATCAGCAAATCTACTGAAACAGCATAATAATCCACTGCAGCTTGTTCTAAAATGAAATCACTAAGCAGCCAAAATACAGTTTCCATGCACTGAAATGTCAAGGATTAGCTGCAGTTTAGCTACATTCTTAGTGTATTTATGTCTGTGTAATGTACATGTTCGTAATTAAATTTCAGAAGCTAACATAATTAATGAAATTTTTGAAATTTATCTTTGTCCATGATGGTAACATAATATAGGAGGAACTAAATCAGTTTATCAGCATGTCTTCAGTGATACAATTAGAGCTGACCTATTAACATCTTCATTAGCTGAATTTTAAGAAATAAGTTTCACATGCTTAGTCACTGTAGGGGAACATTTAATATAGATGTTTTTCTTGATGGCCAGATAACTGGTTTATCANTGTTCTATTATAGTTCATTAATATAATATAATAAAAAGTTAAATATTTACTGTATAGCTTTGAATTACATTTCTCCCTGCCCAGCTCTCCAGCCTGTCCAGGTCGTGCTGGATGGCAGCACAGCCTGCTGGTGTGGCAGCCACTCCTCCCAGTTTGGTATCATCAGGAAACTTGATGAGGTAAAAAAACTCTCTCTCTTCGTCCAGGTCATTGGTGAATGTATTGAATAGTATAGATCTAGTGTTGGACCTGCCAACAGGGGTGTTTGGTGCAGAGAGCCAGAGTCAGAGAGTGAATCCAATTACTTAGAGGCTCCAGCGCCTCTTGAACCTTCTTTCATTGGCCCCAGTTCCTGAAGTGATTGAGACAAATCAAGAGAAGTGACACCAGGTTTGTCCCCTTGACTTCCATTACGTAACCTTCTTTTGGTGTGCTGTCCAGGTTCACTGTATGGTCATTTGGGGCTCATCCTTCATACTGCCTTTTCTTTCTTTTTTCCCTTTCTTATACTCTGATGGATGATAAATTGTAATAGAAAAAGACAGTAAAGAAGAAACTTTTAAAGCTCACACTTTGAGTGATCATCCTTAAAATTTTGTAAAGAAAGTATTCATTAGTTTAACAAGACTTTAAGTTTCTCCTCAAATTTTGAATTGAAATATAAATTGCAATATTTTCAATTTTTGTGAGATGTCCAGCCTTTCTAGTATAAAAATTGAAGTGCCATATAAAGTCTAAATCTGCAACTATAACTCTTCCTGTGATTTATAGTTTAAGGGTTTTTTTATACATAGTGATTCTTTACAATCATCAAAATTCTAGATGTGATTAAGTAATTAATATTCTAATTTTATATGGCATATACATCTTTAATATAGGGATTATTTATTAAAAATAAATAAATACATCCTTATAGGTTTTTTTATGCCTGATGTGTCTTTGTTGGCTCTTGTGTAGATACTTACTGTTTAATTATAGAATCCTGCTTTCAAGAAAGGGGCAGGGGAATGGAACTGAAATGTGAAAAATATTTTTGCTAGTCCAAGGCTTATATTGACTGAAATAGGTCTAGGTCCTCATGGTTGACACTGCAAATAATTAGCTTTTATCCCTTAACAAAGAAAATGGAGCTGCAAGATATACATTCCCTTTTCTGTCATCATTATAATAATTTATGTATTTAAATTCTGCAGGTTTTTTAATTGTTTTTGTGCTGAGCTGCCTGCTTTACATGTAATGGGAATGACGGCTAAAAGCTGCAAAAAGCATGTGTTTCAAGAGAAGAAATGTGACTGACAGCTACATTGCTCTCTACAAGGCAAGGACTGTGTTGCAAAGCCTAGAAAATGTCCTAAATGTATAATCCTTAATATTTCAGACTTAAGAAATTAATTTTTAAAATCAGTTTCCAGCTTGGTTGCTTTTAGGATCAAAACAGCAGTGGCTAAGATATGACTTTGAAAACTAGTTCTTTTCAGGAACTACTAGAAACTGAAATTACAGAGAAAATATTATGTATTTTATACTCTGAAATAACATTTTGAATCCATTCAAAAGAAGCAAAATAACAATGTAGAAATGAATATGCATATGTACTTTGGAAAGCACAGGGAAATAAATTGAGAGATTTAAAGAAATACCATTTGGATATGAAGGAATATAGGACTTTTGGTTTTATTCTGTGATTGTTATGATTTACATGAATTTACCTTTGTGAATTTTAAGCTTAATTCACATATCATGTGTAATTGAAGATTAAAGAAAATCCAGAAATAAGGGTGCTAATCTAGAAACTTGCTGTCTGTTCCCTGTGTTGCTGATTCTCTTTGTTGACCAGAACAAATTGTGTAGGCCTGTATACCCAAAGGTATTTGGAAATCTAATTCCACTTATGTAATCCTTAGTCAGAGTTTAAGTACTTTATTTTTCTTTCAAAAGTATTGGGATTTTATCAATACACTTGGCATTATTTCATACTGTGATTTAGCACCTCACATACATTACTGAATTAGGAAAGAAATCACTAGGATTTAAAGGACTTGAGTCTTGGCTCACCATCTTTTCTTTCTTCAGTACCTATTTCATGGTTTGGTTTTTTTTCCCAATCAGACTGAAGAAATTACATTTGAAGAAAACAATATACTAGTATAAAATTGACAATATCTGAATCAGCAGAGCATAAATGAGTCTAAACTGAGGCCTAAAATTGTTTAGCATATATCAGTCTCAAAAAAATATTTTGTTAATTGACCATCAGTGGGTTTTTTAGTCTTACCCATTTATTTCACAAAGATTGACCTCTGTCATTGTCAATGCAAAAATGTAAATTAAAAAAGTCATTCAAAAGTAGATTGATTGTATCATGGCTTTTTAGTCACTAGCAACCACTATGTATAAGCCCGTCCTTGCAGTTTTGTGTCACCTGCAAGATTGCTGAAGTGTTCTCAATCTAGATTACTAATGAAGATCGTAAACAGTGGAATCATAGTCATTGAATGGCTAGGGCTGGAAGGGACCTTCAAAGATCATCTAGTCCAGCCCCTCTGCAGTGAGAAGGGATACCCTCAACTAGACCAAGTTGATTAGAGCCTTGTCCAACTTCACTTTGAACCTCTCCAGGGATGAGTCTGCAACCACCTCCCTGGAGGGCCTATTCCACTGTTTACCACCCTCAAGGTAAAGAACTTCTTTCTGATATCCAGTCTAAATCTACTCTTCTCTAAATTAAAACCCATTACCCCTTGTCCTTTCACTACAGGCCCTTGTAAACAGCCCCCTCCAGCCTTCCTGTAGGCCCCCTTCAGNTTTCCAGAACTGCTTTCCATCACCTTATCTCCCAGCCTGTATTGATAGTGAGGGTACAGTGGTGTACCCAGTTTGTACCATATGTACCATGTATGTACTATGTGAGTACTCCACTAATTATGGCCTCAAGCTGGACTTTCTGCCTTTGATGACAACCTGCTTTTAAAATCCATTCAGAGCTCTTCTTTTGAAACATGTACCACCACATACATTGTTCAGAACTTTGCAGACTTGACACAACTTGCAATCCTCAGAGGTCTTGAGTAGTGCAGGCTTCTAAGGTCTTACTGTTGCACCTGTTCGCTTATACAAAATGCCTGTCACTTGCAAGAGATCCCTGATGGTGTTTATATCTTGGTTCAGTAACTGGTTTGTAAGAATTGCATGACAGGCTTCTTCATCAAATTAATAAAGTGTATATTATTATAATAAAATCCTTATAGCCTCCAGTAGCTTAAAACAGCATACTGAATTAGAGTTTGTAGCATGAGATGCTTCACCCACATTTAGGACTGCTTACTAAAGAAATATGGCAGTTACGACATCCATGAGTATCAGACCCTTACCTGTATTTTTTAAAAAACGATTTCTGAGCTACAACTCAAAAATTAGTCTCCTCATAAAGTTATCTGGCAATATTTGTCTCCCTTAAATGCCACAGGTTATTCATACTGGTTCTTAACTTGTCATGATTTTGATACAATCTAATTTTATCTGTGCAACACAATTGTTGAAGCAGCTTTATAATCTTCTTGCTTTCTTTTCCATATCTTGTATTATTAGCACTTTTCCTGTAATGATGAGTATCCTACTGTGTTTCTGATGACATGGTGGTACCAAGTTTCAGGTGTTCCATCAAAGTAACTCTTTTTTCCAGCAGGAAAGGGTTCTAAATCTCTGATTATTTTTAATATTTTATTTTTTTTACTTACAAGATTGTAGTTATCCAAATCCATTTCCTAATCGGATTAGACACAATCCTTTCATTAACTTTCACTTTCCTTGCTTATGCTTTCATCAGTAGTAGTATTTTTCCCTTTGCTTTTAACTTTTTTTATTAACAAAAATAATACCTAGAACCTTCTTTCCCTGTTCCTTATTTTGAAGCTCTCTCTACATCATTGGTAAATTGCAAATTCAGATGGGATTTAGGCTTTGAGAAGAGTCCAATCTCAGTGAATTACTGGTAGTGACTGAACATCCTAGAAACTTGATGATAGAATCAGTTCTTAAACTACTAGATTTTATATTGTGTATTGTATATAGTATATATATTTAATACTGTATTTTATAGTGCTTTTCTTATACAGCAGGAGTTTTAAATCATTTCACAGTATAACAGTATCTCAGAATATTAGGGGTTGAAAGGGATCTTGGAGATCTTCGAGTTCAACCCCCCTGCCAGGCAGGATCATAATCTAAGTATAATCTAACACAGGTCACAGAGGAACGCATCCAGGCGAGTCTTGAAAATCTCCAGAGAAGGAGACTCCACAACCCCCTGGGAAGCCCGTTCCAGTGCTCTGTGAACCTTACTGTAAAGAAGTTCTTCCTCATGTTAAGGAGGAATCTCTTGTGTTCTAGCTTGTAACCATTCCCCCTTGTCCTATCACAGGGCACAAGTGAGAAGAGGCTCTCACTCTCCTCTTGACACTTAGCCCTCATACATTTATGAAAGTTTATCAAGTCTCCTCTCAGTCTTCTCCAGACTAAAGAGCCCCAGGTGTCTCAGTCTCTCCTCATAAGGCATATGTTCCAGTCCCTTAATCATCCTTGTAGCCCTCCGTTGGACTCTCTAGAGCAAATCCCTGTCTCTCTTGAACTGGGGTGCCCAGAACTGGACACAGTACTCCAGATAAGGTCTCACCAGTGCAGAGGGGGAGGAGAACCTCCCTCGATCTGCTGAACACGCTCCTCTTGAGGCACCCCGGGATACCATTGGCCTTCCTGGCCACAAGGGCACATTGCTGCTCCATTGAGAACTTCTTGTCCACCAGGACTCCCAAGTCCTTTTCCACAAGGCTGCTTTCCAGCAGATCACCTCCCAACCTGTACTGGTGTCAATTGTTCTTCTTACCCAGATGCAGGACTCTACACTTATCCTTGTTGAACCTCATTTGGTTCTGTCCTGCCCAGTTCTCCAACCTGTCCAAGTCTCACTGGATGGCTGCACAGCCTTCAGGCGTATCTGCCAATCCTCCCAGTTTTGTGTCAGCAAACTTTCTGACCAGACACTGTCCTGTCACCAGTGTCATTGATAAAGATATTGTATATCATAAACATACATCAGTCTTCATACAATGTGAGACAATCTCAAATTGAAATGATAAAATGTTGATATATTATGACTTACATTGTGACCACAGTACCACTCTACAGGGTTTTGATACAGCTGAGGATTTAAAGAGCTTCTTAGCAGGCAGTGCACATATCAGAAATTGCTGACTGATGGAGGAAAGATTATTTTTAAACCAGCCTTTATAGTGCTTTAACAGCCACTATCTCATTACTAGCAATGAAGCAAAAGTCTCCCCTGCAGACTGTTTTAATAGGTTGCTTAAAACTGAGATCTGGTGGTATTTTAATGCACAAGAGTTTTTGCTATGTTGATGTGTTTCAGATTTGATAAAGGACTATAACCATAGCTTCACAGAGGCAGGCCTGTGGATGTGACCTGTTTAAATTCTTGTGAGGGTTTGGAAAATAAAATCCAATGATTGATTTAAAATTAAAGAATACATGCCTTTGAATAAAAAAATGTAGACCCTATCACACTGTTCATAGCATAAGGGATTTGAGAAAGGTTGAGTTATAATGAGTTGTTTATGAGTAAAATCTTCTCAATAGCTGCAACTGTGGAAGGGAGCAGATACCCACCTATGCAGTTTAATAAACTGTGGCCATGAAACAAAGGAGGGGACATTTTGCCCTGAAGAATTAAAGAAAGAGAATCCCAGTGAGGACAGAATCTACAAAACTGTCAAAATCATTGCTGCAAAAGTGAAAATAAGAAAGAAACAGCAGCCCAAGCCCAGGTCATGTAATGAGTGGAGCTTGTCAGGGTAAAATAAAGATGACAGTTTCTACCTCATGCTAGCTATCAGTCACAGCACCAGAATTTTCCCACAAATCATCTTTAACTTCACCATAGACTTGGTGAGGCCTCTGGAACTCTCTGTCAAGTCGGAGATGGGGCTGGTAAAAGTAAAATACGTGCACAGAAGGAATAACCTCAGTGAAGACAGCATCTTTGAAATAGCAAGGCAAGACATGTCTGGGTAATTCATGGCAGTATATTTTACAGAAATCCTATCATCACCCTCCCACACAGTGCTGATGGACTGCACAAACCATCTTATTAATGCCCAAACCAGAGTTTCAGCCATCAGCTCTCAAGTTGTTGCCCTGTACTGTGACCTGTCATAAAGAAACAGCACAAAATGGATTCCCACTGCTGGGGAGCAGTGAATCCAGTCCAGAATAGTGCCATCCTTGTGCTCAAATATGGCTCTTCATCTGCCCTTCATCCTTTACCTTTTCTGATCTCTGAGAAGACTGCAGGGTGATGGCCATCCTGCTTGTTCTTTGGGTACCAGGATTTGTGCTTTGGCACTTTGCTGAACCCTGAAGGGGAGCTTATTGTCTTGACTTTCTTGCCTGCAGGGCCACTGTGTGTGGGAGGCAGACTGAAGATGTAGGATGTTTATTGATTAAAAGGCAGTTCTTTGGACAATGCAATTCTGAGCCAAAGGGCTTTCATGGGTCATTACAATAACTTCACTAATAAAAAGGGTGTATTTGTAAATCTGGCTTAATTTACATATCTGCTTTTTGTGAGCTTCCATTCAGAATAAATAAGTGTAAGCAGTAAAGTGTGCGGAGTTTGCATGAACTACTGGATCTCGGCAGGTTGCTGTGTTATGAGCATAAGGACGGTTACATGTGTTGATTCTGCTCTTTGACTCATTTTAAAAGGTGCAGAGTTAGACTGCATAAGGTGATCTTTTTACAGTCTATCTTTCTTGGCATAGTAAATGACACTTTTTATTTATGTAATGGTTTATGTAGTGCAAATCTGACTTATTTTTAGAGGAACAGCTAAAATTGCACCTCCCCCCACAACTAGTTCAGCGTGTTCATTTGTAGGATACCAAGTGATTTTGAAAGACACAAGCTTTGGCAATCTTTTAGATCTTTATACCATTTTCATTAAGGCAATCAGATTTGCTGTCAGTGGCAATAGGCCATATCGGAGGATGGGGCCAACCATGTGGCTGGTGGGGTGTGCCCTTGCAGCCTGCTGGGCAGAGACATCAGAGGTCATTGGAGCTGTGTCCTCTCACACACCTTGGTCCCTCCCTGCAGGTCCCTTTCTCCCAGCCATGGGATCTGCTGAACACTCTCCACATGGCTGTGGTCCTGGGCCAGTGGGAGGACGAGCTCACAATCTAGTGCTGGTAGTCACCGTTCACCCTTGCTGCCTGCAGGACACAGCCACAAGCTGTCCGAAGAGTGGGGTTGCAGCTTGTGGCAGCCTCCACCGGCTGCATTCAAAGCAGAAGGCGTGGAAGCAGGTGTTGACATAGGCTGTGTTGCCCATGGTGCCCAGGCAGATGGGGCCCGGGCCATCTGCCACCACCTCCTGCTGCAGCTGGCTCGTGCTAGCCATCGCAGCAGAGCTGCTGTCCTGCAGAGCCTCCTTGGAACCTGACATTGTGTCCTGCCAAGAGAAGTACAAAGCACCTGAGCAAAAAAGCCCACAAAGTGGTTAGAGAGGGGAGGCAAGGGCCTCCTGAAAGGTCTCCTGGCAGGCTGAAAAATAGCCGACCAACCCTATGGGCTTTTCTCCCACAGATGCCTGCCCCCCTCAGCTCCCCCCAGTCATGCTGCCCTGAGTCCGGGACCCCCACCCTCTGCACTCTCCCCCAGACAGCCAGAATTACTTGAGCTAGCACAGGGTACCTGCAGGAGGTGTTAAGGGAAGGTGGAGGAACTGACTGGGAACCTTCAGAGAGCCCTTGCACCCTCCTCAAGCCCGCAGCCCTGGCACAGTTGTTTTGTGGGACCCACAGCAAGCCAAATCTCTGCACAAAGGCAGCACTCCGAGTGGAGGTCCACAGTCCTGCTGGAGGTGGCACACTGTGTATGCACTCACAGGAGGCCTGGGCAAAATGTGCTGGGACAGAGCCTGTAGCCTCTGGCAACACCATAGGAGGCCCTGGATCTACACCCAAACTACCACCTAGTGAGGACAGCAAACATCCCAAAGGAGGAATGTCCCTGCTTTAAAGTACTTTGGACATGTTTTGGTGGCCTTTTGGCCAGGGATTAATATAATCAGATCCTGTGATGAGGAACTGTTTCTCCTTAACACAAGGGCCCAGCAATGGGAAGTGCAGTGATGTAGGCAGGGAGATCTGGTGACTTGTATAGTGCCACTGAACCCACTCCCCCTCCCCGATTTGACTCCTCTGAGAGCTTTCTGAGAGAAAGACTTGCACCTTTTCTGTGGTGGGAAAGCCACAGAAGATGTGAAAAGGAACCTCCAGTGGCCAACTCTTCCAGTCTCTCTGCTTAAACAGAACCACCTACAGAAGCCATGTTTGGGTGGCTTTTCAAGATCTCCAAGGTTGGACATGCCAGTGCTTTTTTTCACCTTCACATAAATAAATATATTTGCTGATGTTTATGAAGAACCACCTGTATTTCAGCCATGGGCTGCAGAATGGATATCTGTTCCACTGTGGACATCCATGGGTTGCAAGAGGATAACTTGCAACCACGGGCTACAGGGAAGCTCTCCTGCAGCTCCTGGAGCACCTCCTCCCCCTTGTTCTTCACAGACCTTAGTGTCTTTTGTAGTTCTCTCGCATTTCTCACTCTTCTCTCAGCTGCTGTTGCACAGCTTTTTTTACCCTTTCTTTAATATGTTACTTCAGAGGTGCTACCACCATTGGTGATAAGCTTAAGTTTAGCTAGCAGTAGCTTTGTATTGAAACCATCTGGAATTGTGGTGCTTCTGGCATCCCCTCACAGAAGCCATCCTTAGTCATCTTGCTACCAGAACCTTGCCATGTAAACCCAATACAGGAACCCAGAACTGGACACAGCACCTCAAGTTTGACCTCATCAGTGCTAGGCAGAGGGCAAGGATCATCTTCCTCAACCTGTTTGTGCTGGGAGTGGTTTGTAAATTCACGGTGGAATCTGTGGTGTGTTATGCACATGCATATCAATAGTATTAACATGGAAGTGTTCTCACACCAAGACCCCTGGTTATATGGCATCCAACTCTAAAACAGTGTTAAATATTCTGTGTTCTGTAGGTGAAGATTGTTTTATTGGGAATGTCTGGATTAACTTAGAATTTGTTTTAACTTAGTTGGAGGAGGAAACTTTAAAAGTATCTATTTTTTTTTTTGTGGGTTTTTTTAGGTATATACAGTATATATAGCATGTATATAAATGTTCTTGTTTATTTTTCCTGTGCTATA
>VYZU01004136.1:0-29392 GCA_013401355.1 Ceyx cyanopectus
GGTCTCTCTAGATGGCAGCACAGGTAGTACTTAAAAATATGAGCAGAAGCATACACAATGGAATTTGATTGTTGGGCACATTGAAGACAGTATTTGGTATCTAACTGTAGACACATGAAACCAGTTTGCTCTAAAAGTTGCTATTAAATACATCTTTCCTAACTGTAAATACTATATAATAGAATTTGCTGTTTAAGATGAGACCTTGTTTGTTTATTACCTTGTTTGTTTTTGGTGGTTTTTTTTTTTTTTTTAGAACTTGGTGATTTCCCAGAAGCTCTACATTTTGGCTGGCCATTTCATGTGCTCTGTGCTTGCTCTGTATTTAATTTTTTCTGACTTTTATTGTTGTTTGTTTTGGGAGCAGAATGGTAACCAGATGGGCATTTTAATGGTTAGATCTGTGCTGCTCTTATTACATGAACAGGACCAACCTACAGGCCTCTAAATTATTTTTTAACAGCACAACAATTAAAAAAAAAGTTTTAGCATTAATACATCACACTTGATATGGGATTATTTTCTTTTTCAGTCCCTCAAAGAGTTTTCTGACTGTCTTAGACCTATTAAGGCACACAAAGGTAAAATATTTGGGCTCTGAGAAAACACTCTCCTTCTCAAATGTGTTGCAAATTATAATTGACTTAACCATATCATGGCCTCTGGAAAGAACTGTATAGATTTGAGCACTGTTTCTTTGGCCTGGGCAGGTTTAGGTGTCCCTTTCAGTGCCCTGGGACATTTACAGCTCTTCATCCTTAATGATCCCTTCTTTTGCTTCTGAAGTTTCTCTGCAGACAGTCTTAGTGATGCTGCTTGTTGGGACTGTGTTCTGTTCTGTCTTTTTTCCATCTGGAGAGCAGATTGGTTATCCCTTCTAGAAGCCAGTGTCTTGGCTACTAAATTATCCCCCACTCTGGAGGCTGAGAATGATAGTAAAGTGCCTTTCTCTGCAGAGGCTGTATTGTTCATCATTCCTCCAAGTTGGCAATAAGAAAAGTGAGATGGGAATTTCCTGAATGGCAAGGTAAAATACAAAACACTAAGCATCAGCCCAACCCATGCAGTTTCTTTGAATTGCTGCATGTCCTCTGCTGTACTAACTTCTAGTTCTATTAATTTTTATGTGTATTGCTGCACTACATCATTAACTTCTTGGTAAAATATTTTTTCCAAGTTTCCCAGTCCCCTCAATTTAATTTGATGCCAAAAGCTCCTAGTGAATCTTATGCCTGTAATGTGAAGTGGTTCCATTAACAACTCTGTTGTACAAAAACAGCCTTTGTCTTTTTTTCCTTTTTTTTTCTTTCTTTTTTTTCTTGTTTGTTTGGTCTCAGGCATCTGTGTGAAGAGAAAAAAAATTACACTTAAGGATGAACAACCTGTACTTTGTATGAACAGACAAAAACTGCACTCCATATTGTGTACTCTGACATTTATTCTCTCTTTTGGTAAAAACAGTGCTGCACGTGGGTGCTGCAGAGGAATGGAAGCCCATCCAGTTTTTGTTTAGGAAGCAAGTCAGTCAATTAAACCATTAATATTAGTCAGGTAATTATTAGCATCCTTATAATTAAGACAAAAAAAGCCAAAGCATTTAAAATAATTATTTGTTTTACAATGTAAACTTAACAAGTAGCAATAATTTGATTTGCAGAAGTGCTTCCAGTACTTTGATGTTTGTGAGGCCATCGATGCAGCTGGATTTTCTGAGAGTGGGAGGGAACATCTGGATGACCATCTTTAACTTCTAGATTTCCAGAGCCTCTGTTTTCAGAGTCCAAGGTTGCATTTACAAACTGTTTGGGTAAAGTTTAGACAAACTATCTAGAAGGGAGAGAGACTATGGAAAAATGCTGATAAAGATCTTTAGTGACCAACCCAGTTCTTACTCTAAGGCTGAAGAAATATGTGGGTTAACCTTGTTGTGCCTCTTACTGCCTCTCAAAGCACACAGGATCCAAGAATAAAGTCTGGTAACTGATCTCGTTGTCTGTTGTGTTCTTTTTTTAACATTTATTATTCTTTTTGTGCTTTGTTTTGGATTTCTTGTGAGTAGAGCCTCTATTCTGATACCGCTTTTCAGTCACATGTTTATCACCTATGCAACGTTTTTTATTTCAGCTTTATATGTTAGATACAGCAAACAAGGAGACTGATTTTAAGGAAGGGCTTTGTTTTTCCTAAATTTTGAAACCTGATTGATGTGTTCTGTGGTTTTAACCCTTGAAAAGTGTCCTATGGAAAAAACGTAGTGTAAAATTCTCTTTCACTTGCACCGCCATCAAAAAGTGTCTTTGCTGTGTTGCTAGGGACTGCATTCTGCTCTGTACACCAAACCATCCACATGTGTTGATGTCCAGACTGGTGGGTGTCTGGCTCTTGACTGTATCAGTCCATTAGACTTAATTCAAGTGGACTGTATACCCTTTAGAATTACACTGAAGTGCTGGAGTGATAAATGGCTCTGGTGCAGTGGCCACTGTCCTTAATTTTTTTTAATCTGTGTTTAACCAGGTAATGGAGAGTGAGGAGTTCATGTTGCTTCCTGCCAATCAGCTCATTGACATTATATCCAGTGATGAGTTAAATGTTCGCAGTGAAGAGCAGGTGTTCAATGCTGTGATGGCCTGGGTGAAATATAGCATTCAGGAAAGAAGACCCCAGCTGCCACAGGTAATCTTGAGCATGGTAACATCTGTGATGTCTTTATCCAGGGGAAGAGGAATGAGGGCTGGTAATGGTAGTGTCGTGGCTCTGAATGTCATGCAAAAAAACACAGTAATGCTCTGAATTCCACTTGGGATAGGTGGCTTGAACTTTCCCTTCCCCTAGGCTGGAAGGTGTGCTGACTAGAGCCTACAGTAGGGGCTTTGTTGAATTGTTTCCAGGTAGGACGTGCCAAATCAGATCACTCCAGCAGTCTGTCCAGACAAACCTGCCTGCTTTGCTTTGAGCATTATAAAAACCATAGTGAATAAGAAAAACCTTTGTCTTCATTTACAGTGTATCTTTTAAGTTTGAGTTATGCCTCAGCCCTCATGATCTTCCACTAGAGCTTGTCAGAATGTTTTTGTTGAAATATGATGATGCTTAATCTAAGCCAAGACATTTCACAGAGAAGTACCCATTGTGACAGAGCTGTCAGCTGGAAAGCCTGACAAGCCTCGGGCTTTCTGATCAAAAGAGGCTAGAGTCTGCCTGCTTCAGTGTTTCTGCTTTGGAAAAAGATGTTATTTACTGGAAAGCCTTTGAAAATTGTTTTAGGTAAACACACCAATCCAGGAATACCTATCATCCTCAAGGTGGCTTTTATTTATTTTGTTATTTGCTTTTTTTAGCTCCCTCTAAATTCTAAACCATTACAAAGTGTGTGTTATTTGTTATTGTTCATTTACTGCACAGATTTTACCACTCAGATTTAAGAAAGCTAAATGCTTGATAAAACTTCAAACAAAATTAATTTTTCAGGCAGGTATATTGTCATTTGTAATTTTAAAGATTTTTCAATTGTGTCAATGTTTTCACCTGTTGAAACGGGACAAGTCACTAGATCAAACACTTGATTCTCTGCTGGGTTTCTATATAGCTATATTGAGAAGGCAAAGTGCTGTAAGACGAGCTGTGTTTAACTACAGTGCCAGGGCTTGGATGTGTAAATGGCTGTGCATGTTTGCTGGAGGAATTATGAACTTATCAAAATTTGTTAGCTGCTATTGTTTTCCATTTGGCTTCTTGCATCTCTGTGGGTATATGTGGTTTACCATCTATGTTCTGTTTTGTGTTTTAGGTCCTGCAGCATGTCCGTCTACCACTGCTGAGTCCCAAGTTTCTTGTGGGTACAGTGGGTTCTGATCCGCTTATTAAGAGTGATGAGGAATGCCGGTAAATCTCCTCACGGGTTTACAGGGTTGGCTTTTCTGGTTTCTGCATCTCTTCTCTAAAACTGTGCTGATATGTCAGTGGTACATGGGTGATAATCCCAGTTTCTTCTCTAGCAACTGGGAGAAGAAATGCAAGAAAAAAAAAAAAGCTTGCATAATAGTCAGTAGTGGGCCCCAGATGAGTTTTTGTTGTTCTTTCAAGTTATCAGTGAAATAACAAACTCTGAGTGTGCAGTTTGACTGTTGGTAAAATACACTTCAGTGTTTTGTTTTCCGCCTCACCTTTTTTTTTCTCTAATTGTGGCCTTCCATTACAGTTTACTGCTTGCATGGCATTTGTGATCTCATTAGGACTTAGTTTTTCTATGTAAAAAGTCTGTGCTTTGATGATAACTGAATTGGACTCTGGGATTAGAGTCTGCTGTTTCCCACAATGCTAGTGCAGGGAAACTTTAATTTTCTTCTCTTAGGATATGACTCATCTTTCTGGTTCTGTGGAGTCCTGTATCTTCTACAAAGCACTTAACTTGTGCTAAATTTAAAAAAGTTCAGGGGATAGGCTGAATGGGTATCTGAGTAACATTGCTACTGGGGTAATTCCATATTTGTAGAGGGGAGGAGGACTTTTTTTCTCGTTTTGGTTTGTTTGTTTGTTTGTTTTGTTTTGTTTCAAGCATTTGGAATATTAGGAGTAGTCCAGGTGGCAAGTCATGAATGGATGGACAGCATGAGCTGGCCAGAGCTGATGGAGAAAATGTTCATCAGAAGGGTACTACCTCCATCTATTGGTCACGTGTGTATTATGTATGTGTGTGCTTCTCAACTCCTGTTTTGTTTCTAGACAAAACAACCGATTGTCAAGTTTTAGCTTGAGGCAGACTGGGTTTTTATTTTCGGCACAGTAAGCCTGACAAATATCTTGTCTGAGTCTATCAGTCTTGAGAGGAAGCAGTATTTGTTATTAACTCTGGCCAAATATTGATACTGGTCTACTGCTGTCACTATATAAATGACTTGTAAACAACTGAGGAGTATTTAGGTGACAGTGTACATTTTAACTAGAGCTATTCATGCACTTATGTCATTTGCAAATATCTGAAGCGCATGACTAGTGCTGGCTGCCCTTGCCATCAGCTTTGATTCATACCTTCTCCTGACACTGGCATCAGGTGAACATTGGGAATTAATGTATTTGCGGTCTTGCACAGGGATCTCGTGGATGAAGCTAAAAACTATCTGCTGTTGCCCCAAGAGCGGCCACTGATGCAAGGACCAAGAACCAGGCCGCGCAAACCCATCCGCTGTGGAGAAGTGCTCTTTGCAGGTACAAATAGAGCTTCCCTGGCTTAGAGCAGAAGACTTAAGACTGGTTTTTCTGGTGGTAGCGTTCATGTAAGGCCAATCTTCACAACATATTGCTGAAGTGACCTGTGCATTAATATTTGGAGGTTTGAGTTAACTTAAAATTGTGATTGATTTTTCTTTTTTTTTTTTAAATTGGTTGTGTGTGTCTTTTTGGGGGTGTGTTTTTGTTGGGATTTTTTTTGTTTGTGGTTTGTTTTGGTTTTTTGGTGGGGAGGTGTTTGGTTCTACGGATGCCACGGTACTTCCAAACTTCAGTTAATCCTTGTGAAAACTGCATTCTGCCTTCTAATTATAATCCTCAGAATGCGTGACTTGGAGGTGGGGCTGTTGGGTTAAGGCCGACAGAGTCGTGAGGGATGATTGGTAGTGGCCACACACACAGTTGGACAGCTCCGTGTGCTGATTTGACTCCATTCTTGTGTTTCCCCCCCTGCAGTGGGGGGCTGGTGTAGCGGGGATGCCATTTCCAGCGTCGAGCGGTATGACCCTCAAACCAATGAGTGGCGGATGGTGGCTTCTATGAGCAAAAGACGCTGTGGCGTTGGAGTCAGTGTTCTAGATGATCTCCTCTATGCTGTGGGAGGCCATGACGGTTCCTCTTACCTTAACAGTGTAGAAAGGTAGGTCTACACAACGCCGATGTGCAAAACATTAACTCTGAATGTTTAAACCTGGGTCCAGCCTTTTCAAAGTGAGTTCATTTTTGCCAGCTGTGTTCTTGTTCTGCTGAAAACCTGAAATCTATTTTGCATAGTAGCTGTATTTCCTTCTCCCTTGCATATCCCTTCCATAGTATGCTGGTTTAGGGCTGAACTAGGACTTCATGAATAACAGCTTGTCATGTTATACTTATCCCCAGCTTAATGAGACCAGGTCTAGCCCTTGGTGTAAGGAGGGCATATACAATTGATGGGAGGAGTTGGGGATCCTGGTTAACCTTCTTTTCAATTGCTGGCTTGTTTTTGGCATAGCTGAGGCAGGTGAGGTTACAGTAAGTGTTTCATAGCTGTTGAGGGAAAGATGCTGGAATTTTATTGTGGAGTGGTAACCAGGGAACTAAGGAACCGTAGCACTTTTAAAGGAGGAAAATAGGTCAGTTTTATATCTGTGAAAAACTTAAGCTTCATCAAGTTTCCTGTTTTTGGGAGCTGTGTATGGCAATCCCCAGACCTAAAAGCCACATGACTCATGCACTCCTAGTACTCTAAATCTTGGCCCTGTAACAAATCCAGGAAGCTATACAAATACCATCTTTCTCCACCATCCTCCCCTTCTTCTCACATCTGCTTCCATGCTTCCAGCTTCCCAAATGACAATCCTGGCCTTTCCATCTCCCTTAGTCCTGCACTTTTTTGCTGTGCATCATATTTCCTTGTTCTGGTTTCCCAAGTCCATCTGGTTCCTTCATCATTTGTCTCAAACTGCAGGTCCCAGTGCTGGCTGAATTTGAGTGAAGTGCAGCAAGCATAGAGCAGAGTAACTGGCTACTACTTTTTTGCATACATGCAAGTTGCCACATGCCAGCCAGAACCCGGTAACTTGCTCTCTTTACAAACCTGAACCTTTGATTTTCAGTTTGAATCATCTCTAGCTGCAGTTTGAACATCCCTGGAATAACACCCATTGGATTCATTCTGATGCTTCAGGAGTTTTATATAACTTAGAAATACCTCTCTTGCAGTTTAAACTCAAGTTAGGCAAATTTCATTGCCTTAGTAGCTCCCAAGCATGGGAGAGTCTGAAGCATACCTAGACAAGTAATTTGTGCTGTTTGTGTTTTTTCTAGATATGATCCAAAGACCAATCAGTGGAGCAGTGATGTGGCCCCCACCAGCACCTGCAGGACCAGTGTTGGAGTAGCAGTTCTTGGAGGCTACCTCTATGCTGTGGGTGGCCAGGATGGTGTCTCTTGTCTCAACATTGTGGAAAGGTACTTTTTTTTTTTTTTTTTTTTTTTTTTTTTTTAAGTGGTGCACAGGGAGAAGAAGTTCTCTTAGAAGGTGCAGTCGATGCAGATGAGCTGGAGCAGCGATAAGTACTGTCCAAATATTATGGGGATTTTTGTTTGGAGACAATATGGTCAGTCTACCTCTCCTTTTGAAAAGATGTCAACACATCACTAAGCTTCAGCATTTATTCTTTTTGCCAGGTATGATCCCAAAGAAAACAAATGGACTCGAGTGGCTTCCATGAGCACCAGGCGGCTGGGAGTTGCAGTGGCTGTGCTAGGTGGCTTCCTCTATGCTGTGGGAGGCTCTGATGGAACTTCTCCCCTTAATACTGGTATGGCTTTTGCTGTCCTTTAGTTGCAGCCAGCACTGTCATGGTCCTGTTTGTCCGTCCCCAGATGGCTGTTGAATATCTTAGTGATCAGTTTGTGGTGTTTTTTGTTCTTTAAATATTACTTTGGCTATACATTAATTAACTCCCCAGGCTTGTGAGCCCCTATTACCTGGCTGTGTGGTGTGGTTTTTTTTTTTTTTTTTTTTTGGTGCTGCGTTTGACAGCATATCATGAATACAGTAGTTCAGTCGTTTGCAAAAGAGTTGCAAGCACATCTTTTTCCCTGCAGTAGCACTTTTCTGCTCTAGGAAGGAAGGTGCCAAAGGTAAAACAACTGCAAGATGGTAATGTTGGTCAGTTTGTAGCATTGCCAGTTCCCTCTTGAGCGAAGATGCTGAATGTGATGGGCTGTGTAGGGTTGGAGAAAGGAGAAATTGTAGCGTTTTACAAAAGGATAACATTAGAGCAAGAGATAACGAACTGGTTCATCTTATTTTTGGTGTGTGGAAATCAGTGTCTTTACAGATTGAGCAATACTTTGGATGCAGGTTCTAAAGTTCTAACCCCGACTTCCTGACAGCCTTCTTGTCCAAAGATGTATTGTTTCCTCTGCAGTGGAACGCTACAATCCCCAGGAGAGCCGCTGGCACACAATTGCACCCATGGGGACAAGGAGGAAACACCTGGGCTGTGCAGTGTACCAGGACATGATATATGCTGTGGGAGGTAGAGATGACACGACTGAGCTCAGCAGTGCTGAAAGATACAACCCTCGAACTAACCAGTGGTCTCCTGTTGTGGCCATGACATCCCGCCGGAGTGGAGTGAGTTTGGCTTGGTTGTTTATACTACACAAAGCACAGGGTGGAGCATCTTCTTGCTTCCTCTGTACCTTCACTTCTCATCTTTCAAAAAGATTGTTTGCAAGACTGGAGAACTAAGTGGTGGTCGTGTTGTGCCATAGACTGCTGTTTGACATCCCTGAGGGCAGGGAAATGGAGTCATTTGAGGGTATTTTTAATAGTTTTGGTCTCTTACATGGAGTCAACTACTTAGGCCTGAAACAGAGAACTTCTCTAGGTTTTTACTCGATGACATAGCCATACTTGATATGAGATACTATTCGATAATACTTTAAAAATTAGTACCCAAGTCTCTTTGGATTAGCCTGGAGGTAAACATACCTGCTTGTCCAGAATAAAGAGCTGGAAAACCAGGCAAGCGTGTATTTAAGATGCAAAGTCCTTTCATTGCCTTGAGATGTGTGTGGGAATAGGATTTCTTGGCTTTCACTTAATATGTTGCCTCTCTTCACTGAATGCGGAGTGCCTGGGGAGTGACAGCATGTTGTCATCAACAGCTAACTGCCAGGCTTTCTGCAGACATGTGAATAAAAGATTAGCATAGTGTTTTAAGTAGTCTTCATGTTTGGGCAGATTCAAATGTTATGAATATTTATGACTAGATACTGGATTATATAGTAAAGAGTGGGTTAATTCTGTATGTATGTTATTATTTCAATGTATGGTGAGGTAGGTGTGAATCATATGAGCAACTGATGGTTTTGGAGGCAAAGAATATGTATTTATTTGCATCCTCAAAGCATATAGTATGCTTCCAGCACTGTCCTTTCTAGTTCTCATTAGGTATTGACTCTTTTTGAGCTGCTGCTAAAGTTGATTTCTGTAGAAACCACTAAACAGATGTATCAGCAGTCCTCCTGAGCTTTTTAACTTCTCAAAGACAAAACAAGGACCATTTTACATTGTGTGCTTGTTGTCTTTTCTGTTGATGTCATGAGATTCTTCACTGGAAGTGGTCTTCCTAAACCACAGAACTGTTTGAGATACCAATTTTGTGCTTCACCAGAAAGGCAAAATAGAAAGGCTGGAGGCTATGGTGCTTACAGACAGACCAGTCCCCACCCTGAGACGAGCAGGCCAGCGGCTTATGTATGATTCTTCTAGTTTAAGCAAATAGTCCAGGCTGTAGGCTTGTAGATATTCTGGTATATGTACATTGCACCTGGTGAAGAATTTCAGTCCAGGACATAAGTTTTTGCTTAGATTCTCATGCATCTTTTTTAATTAATGCAGTTCTATTTTTTTGTTGGGATCTAGGGAAACCTCCTGCTTTTTCTTTTAAGATATTACCTATATTTTGAGATAAGTATTTAACTTTTCATGTCTCATTATTTTTAGTCTATTCTATTTGTCCTTTTACCCTTGACCAAAAAACTTCTACTGCAGAATGCCTTTCACCAAACATGTTTATTAAATCCTTTGATTAATATTTTCATTTTAACTCTTTGGGACCTATCTTTTCTGGACATCCCAGCTAAATGACTACTATTTGTGGTGGCTGTTTTGCAGGTTGGGCTTGCTGTGGTGAATGGACAGCTAATGGCAGTGGGAGGTTTTGATGGCACAACATACTTGAAAACCATTGAGGTGTTTGATCCCGATGCTAACACATGGAGGTAACTGTTAAGTTTGTGAAACAATTGAATGTAATCTCCAGCTGGAGCTGCTGCCACCCATCTGGATCTGTTCCAGCCAAATTAGAAGTGTGATGTTCACCTTGATAAAGATGAGGAACTTGGGTGTGGTAGCCGAAATTGATAGGAGAGGAGGAAATTGCCTCAGATTGCACCAGTTGAGGTTTAAGTTGGACATTGGGAGCAACTTCTTCCCCAAAAGGGTTGTTAGGGCCTGTCCCAGGCTGCTCAAGGAAGCAGTGAAGTCCCCATCCCTGAAGAGGGTTTAAAAGCCCTGTACATGTGGTGCTGAGGGAAATGGTTTAGCTGTGAACTAACAGGGCTGGGTTAACAGTTGGACTCAATGAACTTAAAAGTCTCTTCCAACCAGCATGTCATTCTATAATGTTCATGTTATGGCTTTGTTGGTTTCATGAAAATGTAAGGAAGAGCATCACATTTTGAAAAGTGTCCTACTGGGCCATTTTCCTACAGCATCCCTATGTCCACGACTATAGGAGTACCAGGAAGTTGACAAACATTCCCTTGTAGATTTCTGCTTGAGTTACAGCCATTCACTGCATTTAAAGTAAAATGGGACCAAGTTTTTCATAGTTTTTCCCATCTCAGTATCCCAACAGATGTAACCAACAGTTTTAACTAACACTTAGTGAATAAAGTGGTCCTGGACACAATCCTGTTGCAACCTGCTCTAAATGACCCTGCTTTAGCAGGGGGGTTGGACGAGGTGATCTCCAGAAGTCCCTTCCAACCCCTACCATTCTGTGAAAGTCTCATTGTATCTTTTGCAGGTAAGATGTTGTATAGGTAGGTTATTGAGACCCAGAGAAAATAAAGAACTCGGCATGTCTGTTGGGTGGCAAGCAAAATGTGTTAAGTACTGCTTTTGGGCATAACAAAAATGGACCAAAGCAATATTCTATCCCTTCTGTTTATTTTGAGCTGACCACTTCTGTTTCCAAATAAAACTAAGCTTGCCCTTAGCAGAAGGAGCCCACAGTCGTGATGTAGAATTCAGCCTGCTCATATTTTGCTTTCAAGCTGAGACTGATTTCCAGGTCTTTTTGGAGGAGCAGAAGCAAAACACTTGAAGCATATGATGATCTCCCAGTTTAAATCTGCAAGACAGCAATTGGAAGAATTTAAAATGTTTATAAATGGAAATAATATGAAATTGCTGATCCCAACCATGTATTGAGCAGAAAGGTTGTTTTTCCTATTTCTTTTCTAGTCATAACTACACTTGAAAACTATTGCCTATTTATTCCCAATCCAGTTAGCATTAAATTTCAAGCTCCTGTCTGTATTCTTGCTGCTGTAGTCTCACAAGGATGACGAACAGAAACAGTTTAGTATCCTTATTCCTTCCAGCCTAGTAATATTAGTAGATTAACCTTTTCCTGCTGAGATAAGCTGTCATAAGAAGCAGCAATTTCCTTTGGTTTGTTGAGGTATGGACAGTGCCTTTTGAACTGCTGAGAAAACCAGTTGAGTAGAGAGTAACACCTTCATAGTCTCAATCTGAATGGTATCAGCCACTTCCAGTGACAGTAATGAGTAATTGTCTGGAGTTAGGAGATACCTTGATTAACCTCCTAGAAGTCTGTATTAGCTTGTGGCATTTTTTGCACTCTCTATTCAGCATAGCTGATCAGCATCTGTGGTCATCTCTTTTATTTGCTGAACTTCTTGCTCTCTGAAGGATATTTTCACTTGTGTAGCCTTAGTGAGAAATGCTTCCAACACAATTTGGGTTTAACAAATTGCATTGGTAGGGGTTGTTTGAAGAACTTGCTGCTTCTGTTTCTTCTGGCAGACTTTGGTGGCACTGAGGGGAATATGCTGCTGAAGTGAGTAGTATGCTGGAGTCTATATGGATCCAATTTCCATATGAAATGCAGGCACAGTTTCAATAACATATTCTTGAGAAACAGATGGTGTTTGGGATGTGTTGTATCATGGCTGGACGAGCTGAATTTAGGGTATTAGAAATACAAAAGAAATTAATTGTAATTAACAAGCCTAACCTTGCTCATGCAGTACTCAAAAAATAGCCAAAGGTCATCTGCAGCCTGCAAAGTTCTTTCCTATCTTGCACATTACCAGATGGGGTGGAACCAAGCGACTACCTGAGCAACAGAAAACTGTGGTGTCAAAATGAGAAGCAGTTTCTGTTTTAAAAGAGAAACACAAGAGCAAATACAGCTGTTTATCTTGGAAATATTTAAGATGACTGCTGCCCAACTTTTTTACTTGTGGTCCTCTTTAACCAGAGGTTAATAGGGTATAGTTGTGCTCAGAGGAGCTGGTTCCATCTTTCCTGTGGTAGCTCCGTGGAGTACCTGAACCAGTGTGACCACTGAACCATTGTCTTTACAGGTTGTGTGGTGGGATGAACTATCGGCGGCTGGGAGGAGGAGTAGGTGTTATCAAAATGACACACTGCGAATCCCATATATGGTAAGCAGCAAGAGGGAGGGAGACCCCTTGGTTGTCATTCCTAGAAAAACTGAAGAGACTTGTTGACACTGGACCTCTTTGCAGCTCTGGTATGCATGGTCTAGATCCAATGTAACTCTTTGCTGGTGACTCTTTCTACGGAATTCTATAAATGACTTCTGTGAGAGTGTGCACAATGGGAGACCACGTTGTCAGACTCCGGGGAACCACTGGACAATAGTAGACGTGTTGCTTATGTCCATATTTTTTCTAAGCAGTCTACATTTTTTAATAAACCAAACTGTGTAAGTTAATGTAGCGTAAACAATGCTGATGTAGAGACTACAAGCTATACTGGGAGTCTGTTAAGGAGGGAGGATTTTCTGCTGACCCTCCTGCTGCATGAGCAGTGGATGTGGCAGCTGTAGGATGGGCGAAAGAGGAAAGTGATACAGAAAACATTGCTTTTGCCTTATTTACAGAGAGCTTAAAAAAACCTACTTGACCTGCAAGGTGCCACCTTTGCACAGAAGCTTTTCTGTGCACAGAGTATATTTATTTTTTCATTTAATTTGTATCATGTATTTTCTTTGTATCGCTCACAGCGATGATTCCAGCTTTTTATATACGTCAATATGTGTGCATATATATATGTATTTTATATATGTATATGTGCATGTGCAATTTGACTTTTGACAAGCTGGTTGTTAGGGCAGGGCTGTGTCCTGCCAGCTTGTGTGGTTCCAACCCTTGTGGTATGTTTTAGGGTCTCTTAAGAGTACAAGAGAGCTATGAGGATGGGTGCCCTGAGTACCTTTTCAGTCTTGATGGAGGCAAGAAGTAGAACTGGAACTCTCATCTATCAACTGAATCAGTGAAATGCCCAAAAAGGGTGAGGGTGAAAAGGATTTAGTATGATGCCTTTATTCTGTACAGTGTTATGGTACAAAAGTTCAGCTTTTGTCTCTCCCCTCTGCTGTATATGAACTGAGAAATTGAGTTGTTGCTTACTTGGAAAAAACCTCCTGATGTTTCCTAAGATACCAGTCTGAAGCTGGGATGTGTGGGTATCATCCATTAATTCCAACTAGCCTAGGGCAACACTCAGGGTCTTGTTAGAATGGCAGACCCACAGTCAGCTCCTGCTTAGAAAAGCTTGAACCAGCATCACCTTATCTGCCTTTCTGCCTCTGCTCTATGTCTTGAGAACTCCTGTTGTAAAACAGGGACTGTGATGAGGTGGTATCTTCCGTTTTAGTGATTTTTATACACTTAGCCTATTTGCTTAGAGCAGGGAAAGGTATGAGGCTTAACAAAGAGTTTGGAGGGGAGGGACTCTTTGCTGGTGCTGGGAGTAACTGTCATGTTTCAGTGACTGCAGAGGTACCCGGGATAGGGGAGAGAGGAAGGAAAATCTCTAGCCTCAAAAGTCCTGATAGGTTTGTACTGTAACTTCTATCTAGTATGAAAGACTTACCTTTTGCACCTGATAGAACAACCTTACTAAATCTGATTTTAAGAGTTAAGAGGACTGTAAATTCTTGACATGAAAAAGGCAGTGCTGACTTCTTAAGTTCTTTAACTTCATAGTTTGGTTCATGTAACACAGACTTTAATGTGCTTGAATATAGTAAAAATTACATTACAGTAATAAATGGGTCATTAAAACTTTTTTAAAAGCCCCTTTTCCTCTAAAGGTTGGTATTCTTGTGTTTACATATGAAGATCATTTGCACCTTTGAAAGGAAAACAAGTATTCTGTAAACAAATGTTTACATGTATCATTTATGCTTTTTTCTAGCATGAGTAACTTGTATAAATAGTGCTATCTTAATAAATTTCTTCTATGCTGCTCTTTGCTTGTTCCTTTGCGTAAAAAGCAGTGGACTGTGCTTTTGGATAGTTTGTGTGGGCACAGATGCTGGGTTGGTTGGTCATTTTTGGTGTTTCAGGTTTTGTGTTTTTTTTTTTAAAGATACTAGTCCAAGTAAAACTGGCTTAAAACTCTATTCTACTGTAATGCTAAGCAATTGAGGGAGGGTAACACCATTCAGAATCAGCTTTTTATGGAAGGAAACATCTGCACTGATAAGTGAACAGAGCTGAATTTACCTATCTGCAAATTGTTGTACAGCCTTCCCTGATAACTGGTTTTAAGTATGTAAAAAGAGAATTAGCTTTCTGCTCCAGCAATCCCTTCCAGCTAGGCTCTAGTAGATACCATATGGCCAGAACAAAGCATCACTCTTGAAAGCTGAGCCTAGCTGTAGGTCATATACATACTCCATGAGAGTTTCTCACATGTTGTTAGTCTGTTGTTAAGCACCAGAAGTGATAAATAGCTTACTGAACTGTCAAGATGTTCAAAACACTGCTTAGCTGCTTCTCCTGTGGTAAGAGTTAATGTTCAGACTGCAACCTTTATATGAAAAAAACCAACAAACCCCCAAACATTTTCAACTAGGAAAAGTGCATGGTTCTGTGGCTAATTCTGGAAGATACAGATAAGGAACAAGGTGAGCAATTATGTCATGTTAGACAGGGAATGTGTTTTATTGATCATCTCTGTTGCTGGCAGGAAGAATGTTTTTAGTGACAGCTGAAAAATTCTAAAATATATAGATTGGCAAAGACAGGAAAACTGGCATCCCTGCTTTGGGGGAAGATCACAGCACACACTCATACCTTAGAAGTGCTGTACTTGCATGAATCTATTGCAAATGATTTAGTCTAGTTTCCTATATACATTTTTTTTTCTGCTGCTCAAAAATTTAATAGGTAATCACAGCAGATAAGCTACTAATATCTGTGAATCTGTAGAACTGGAAATATATATTTCAGTGGTGTTTATTTCATCAGGCATTGATGGTCTTTATTTTTCCTCAAGACAAATCTATTGCAAAATATTTTATTTACTAATGCAAGAAAATTATAACACTAGGCCTTCCTTCCTGCTCATTTAAGCTACAGCCAGGCACTAGGTTTCTGCTGTAGAAGGGGGAGATCTAGCATGAAATTCTGGCACACGTAACTCCAACTGCAAGAGCTCTTTGGCCTAGAGGATTACATCCAAGATGACAAAAATCAGGCAAAGCATAGTAAATATTCAGCTTATATAGAGCATAATTTCATGTGTATTAACTTGGCCAAGAGGATGAAGAGGCTGGACAAACAGGTGGTTTGTCAGTCTGATTTTGTTTGCCTTAGTTCACCTGGGACACGGGTGAATACTTCATGACCAGCAGCAAGCTAGAAAGGAACTGGGAAACCTTAAGTTTCTCTCCTAGCCCTTGGCACGTATCTACACAAATGAACAGAGTAACTATAATAAGCAGCTTTGTAGCCCTACTTCGGCAAAAAATGTCTACTTGACTTCACTGTGTGTGACATTAAAATTCAGCTAGTTACAGAGTGGAGTGCTGGAGTTTAGAGTCCAACTTCACACAGCCAGTATGAAAGGAAAGAAGATGCTGCAAGATGTGAGTTTCCAGTCGGTTTCTCAGCATACATCTTCTAACAGTAAGCCCTTTTAGTATGAAGACTTGCTGAAACGACTCACTGTATCTGAGAGATTGCTAGTTCTGTCAGTAGCATCAGCACGCCAGTTAGGTATTGGCTTTGGAGAAACTGCAAGAAAGAAAAACAGCACATCAAAACAGGTTTATCTACAACATAAGAAGTTGCTTTAGTGACTTTTATAACTGTTACAGTTAAAAACAAGTGATAAAACATCAACATTGAGTAGTTTGTAGTTGTCCTACCAAAGGTGCAGGATCTTTGGATTTTCAGCCAGTTTTTGGGTAACAGGCAAAGGAACTTTCCTGCTCATATCACACCTGATACACCTATTTCTAGCCCAGGATGGGAATGAGTAGCTCCTGCTGCAATACAGTAGTAAAACACTGCATTGATAGGTGTCCCAGCTCCAGAACTAATTATGACTGAAAAAAACTGAGGGGTTTAACAACTTCTTGTGGGAAATAACAAGAAACACAAAGCCTTCATTTTTAAAAGTAATTTCTCTACAGGTACAGTTATTTTATTTGTCCAGTAGTTAGGACAACACGCTACTCATAACCTCACCTTTATAATCCCATCAGAGTGTGCCAAGGCAATTGCTGTAGAAACTTTCACCAGTTTTGTAGCTGACAAGTGGATCTTAAAGTGTCTATAGAAGTGAGAGTAAAGGCAGTCCATAAAGACATCCACCTCTTCTTGAGTGACCTCCTCTGGAGTTTTTTGGATTGTGTCCCACAGCGCTTTTGCATCCTCTGGATGAATGGCATATGAAATATTCAGAGGCTGGGGCAGGCAGGGGACAGAGAAAACAAGTTCTGTGGCAGATGCAGATTTCTCCACTTTGCATGCAGTCCACATAGCTACCATCCAGCTGAGATTGAGAGGGCTGATGGCTAAACGGCGGAAGGAGCAGTCAAAAGTCTTCTGAAACCAACTGCCTACAATGGATGTGTAAGTCTCTGCCCCATTAGTAAGAAACAGAGGTAAATAAATGAAGTCCTGTGGTGCATTCTCTGAAAGATCGTTTCCAGACACGCAGCAGAAACAGCCTGACCATACCAGTTTCTCTTCTGACTTTTTTGAGGAAGCTGGTGATCTTGAAGAAAGCTGCGAAGTGGAAAAGAAGCACTGCAATATTACAGAGCAAGTTTTACTTTTTTTTTTTTTTAAGCCATAAATGATTTTTGATTTATAATGTCAAGTGATCAGTACAAGTTGGTTTTTTTTTTTCCCCTCAGGACCTCATCTACCTCCCATTGTTTTCTATTAAAATCATACAGTTCTCATTCAGCCTACACTTTACACTTGACTTTAGCAAGGCTTTTGATACTGTATCCCATGGGATCCTCACAGCCAAGCTTGAGAAGTGTGGATTTAGTTACGGTGTAATAAGGTGGATTGGGAAGTGGCTAAAGAACAGATCTCAGAGAGTTGTGGTCAGTGGAGCAGAGTCTGGCTGGAGGCCTGTGACTAATGGAGTCCCCCAAGGGTCAGTNATCAGTACAGACTGGGGGCTGATCTTTTGGAGAGCAGCTCTGGAGAAAGAGACCTGGGGGTCCTGGTGGACAGGGGGATGGCCATGAGCCAACAATGCACCCTCGTGGCCAAGAAGGCCAATGGCATCCTGGGATGCATTAGGAGAAGTGTGGCCAGCAGGTCAAGGGAGGTTCTCCTCCCCCTCTACTCTGCATTGGTGAGACCCCACCTCAAGTACTGTGTCCAGGTTTGGGCACCCTAATTCAGGAAAGACAGAGATTTACTGGAGAGAGTCCAGCACAGGGCCACCAGGATGATTAGGGGAGTGGAGCATCTCCCTGCTGAGGAGAGGCTGAGAGAGCTGGGGCTCTTTAGCCTGGAGGAGAGGAGACTGAGGGGGCAACTTCATCAATGTTTATAAATATGTTAAGGGTGAGTGTAGGGAGGATGGAGCCAGACTTTTCTCAATGTCATCCAATGACAGGAAGAGAGGCAATGGATGCAAGTTGGAGCACAAGAGGTTTAGGGTCAACACAAGGAAGAACTTTTTCTCAGTGAGGGTGACAGAGCTCTGGAACAGGCTGCCCAGGGAGGTTGTGGAGTCTCCATCTCTGGAGACACTCAAGACCCATCTGGATCTGTTCCTGGGTGACTTGGTCTAGGTGATCCTGCTCTGGCAGGGGGGTTGGACTAGATGATTTTTTAGGTCCCTTTCAACCCCTAATATCTATGAATCTACACCCCTAAAAGGTGTGCACAATTGTGTTGAAAACAACAGAAGCAGCACATTTAACTTAATCAGAAACAGTCCCAAGATCTATGATACTAAAGACCCTACTATTCAGAAGACCCTGCTAGGGCCAGGAAGTTAAATAACCTGAGTTCATGCGGTAAATTGACTGCTAAACTAAGAAAATTAGACAGATTACTTCTTCCAGTCTTACTCTGATCTTACCAGAGTTTAACTCAAAATTGCAATTAAATGTATCCATTGCTCAGGAGATGTTGCATTCTAGTGAAAAATAGACAGGACTCCCTTTAATTAAATCTTAACATATATGACAGTACTTAGTCCATACAGCTAGAAACCTAGTTAACTGTTTGGAGTCTCTGGTTTGCCTTTTATTTTTTTTTTGAAACAAAACATTTTATGACAGTAAAAGCACCTGGCCAAATACAAGCCTCAATTATAGCTATCCAAACTGCTAGGAAAACTCCTTACCTGCACTAGAATTGCAGCTTCGTCTTGGTCACTGCATTTCAGGTCTGGAAGGCTGGAGAAAGCCACTTTGACGCCCAGTTCAACCCCTACTTCAACTGCCAGCCCTTTCTGCTTCTCAGCAGCAACGAAGGCACTGAGCAGCTTGGCGTAACCCTTCAGGTGAGCTCTAGAGAACTTGTACAGAGGGGTAGCGCTGTAGAGGGTCCACTGCTTGCGCAGTAAGAACGCAATTTTCGGAGAAGATACATTTTCCTAAAACAAAAGCGTTAAGAAAACAGCGTTAAAACCATACAAAGAAGAGGTTCCCTCTTGAGGTCTTGCCAAGAGGCACACAGCCCGGGCCGCCGCAAGCAGGCTCCGTGCCCGGGTAGGAGCAGGTTTCCACCCGCCAGCTGTACCGAACGTGAGGCAGCGATTCCCACACACACCGGGAAAGGAGCGGGAGGGAGCTCGGCTGGGGGCCGGTAGAGCGGCCCGGCCAAGGGCGCGGGGAGACCCCAGCGCTCTGCTACCGCAGCTTTACCTGGGAGGGTGGCGCGAGCGGTAACAGCCGGCTGCTGGTGCTCAGTCCGAAGCGCCCGTGTGCTTGCCCAAACGGCAACCCCCGCGATAGGCGCCTGGTACTGGACAGTGTCCGCAGCCCTCCACCGGCCGACTCCATGGTACCTCTCCCCGCCGGGCGCCGTTTGAATTCCTTTCCCGTCGGTCCCCGGGGCGAGCAGAGCAGGCTGGGGCGGTGCCCCCCAGCGCCATATTTATGGTGGGCGGAAGCGAGAGATGTTGCTGGTTTTCGTGGCCTCGCTGGGGTGACGAAATCTTCCCCTGCCGAAGTCGGGCTGCGGGAAGGTGGGTCTTGCTGAGGCAGCCTGCTAGCTATTAGGGTAGAATCCTCGCTGCTCTTGGCTCTAGGAGATAGGGCTCTGGGTCAGGGCTGCAGCTGCTGCGAAGAGGCTGAGGCTCAGGGCCTGTCACTTTCCTTTTACGTCTTGGCTTTTTAAGGACGCGCATGTTTATGACAACCCCTTTCTGTTTCCGTTCCAGGCTGGGAGATGGCCCTGCACTGGTTGCTGGCCCGGGGTCTGGCCCGGAGGGCTCTGCATCGAGTGGCCTCTGCCTCGGCAGCGGCGGCTCCAGGTGAGGAAGATGCTTTTGTCTCATCCCTGCCGTCTGCTCTGAGTTTTGGGCGAGGTTTTCTCCGGGGGACCTAGGTCCTAGTAATTTGTACAAGCGCATCAGGTCACCCTCTTGAGAAATTGTTTTCCCCAGATCACTTCTTTAAATGTCTTTTCTAAATCGTGCTTTTATCTGGCTTCTGGTATTTCACAGTGAGTTGTGATTTGAAGTATACTAAAACCAATTTTTTGTTGTTGCTGTTCCCTGAGTTGTTACATTGCTTTTTCGTTCTCTTTTTCACTAGTGGCCTATCTGTACCCGACAGGGGTATTAAATGTCTGATGTAATAGGGGGAAAACACACTTCCCTGTCCCCTATACTTTTAAATTGTAAAGGCTGTGATGAAGGTGTCAAAGGAGATTAGTTTGTGGCATTAATCTATGTCTTAAGTAATATCATCCTTCAGATTTTTCCTTGCAAGCTGAATCTCTTAAGAACATTCTGTAAATAGTGTGTGTGGCTTCACAGTACAGTTATGATGAAATTTGTGGAAAGTCTTCTACAATCATGATTCAGGCCTTGTACCAGTAGTTGCAGATGGGAAGCTGTTCATTTTACATCCACCTGCTGGGTGTTCATTTGTTTCAGTCTTGGCTTGTCCAGTGCTCTTAAAGACTGCTTTCAGATTGCTGGGTGGAAGTTTGAGACATAGAAATGATTCCTCCTAAAACCTTGCTTAAAATAATTTAATGTCATGTTTATGTCCTTAATGTATTAATAGTACAGTACACAGTAGCTGTGCTGGGGGTATAGGGATCAATTTATATATGTCTGAATTACATTGGTGTTGAGGGCAAATTATTTTTATTTTGCTTGTCTGCAAAGGCACAATATAGCTTTTTATTTTTATTCCAGACTTCAATAGCTTCATCCCTCGGACCAACACCTGTGGAGAGCTGCGCTCTGCTCACGTGGGCCAAGAGGTCACCCTGTATGGGTGGATTCAGTATCAAAGGTAAATGCAAAGCAAGTTGAAAATGGAAATGCTTCTTTGCCAGATCAAGTGTATGCTCTAGGCCTGGATTCAAATACTTATGCTTCAGGTTAACTTTCATATCTTGCAATAGACACTTTTGAGTGAAACACTTGAGAACTGTGCTGGATCAGTGTTTAGCATTTCAGAGTTTCATACAAATGCTAATTGATCCTCATTACAACACTGTAAAGTGGTTAAATGTTATTTTCCTCATTGTTTTAGGAGAGAAAACAAATAGTAGCATATTTATAGCAATTCAAACAGCTTTGAGAAAATAATTTGTTTGTCTTTTCAACTACAGCATTTAGTGATGCCATTTTAAAGTAAGGTCTTGAGCATCTCATCTTTGAACAGTCATGGGCTGTGTTCCAGGAAACAGTGTTAGGATTATTTTAGTGTGATTGTGGCATTCTTGCTTTTAAAGACGGACAGTGTGTTCCACTTGACAGCTTCATGGTGTACTATGGTAGCTACTGTGACTGAAGAGGTCAAGATTCTTGATTCTGGTTCTAGGGGTGTGGATTGTTCTTGTGAAACTTTGTATGGAACCAGTGTTCTTCTCCTTGTTTTGTGGTTGGATTGTTTTGTTTTGTCTTTTCTTTTTTAGTACCCATGTGAACTTTATTTTTGTTGCTCATCTAAATGCCTTTATCTGAACTGTATTTCCCAGCAGGAAATTGCCTGTGTTCAGCATCCCTGTTGTACAGAATTAGTGTTCAGATTAAAATCCTGCCCCTCCTGGCTACTTACTTGTCTGTGTATAGGCAAAAGCTGAAACAAATCGTTCAGATCATATTCAGATTTGGGAAAAATACTTGTACCTCAATCACTTGGAAGTGCTTTGAGGTTAGTCATAAGGTAACAAAGTGACTAGTTGCTATGTGATTTGTCTTAAAAAGTAGAAAATTACTGCAAAAATAGAAGGAGTTATTGGAAAAAAAATAAAAACAAGTTTTCCCTTCTGTGTTTTTCATGGACCAGACAAGGCTTGTTTCTGATTTTGAGGGATTTCCAGGGACTGACCCAGATCCTCATTCCACAGGATGAGGTAAGTGCAACAAAATATGAATCTCTCTTTTTATTTTTCCTTTAGTAGATTTTCCAGCAGACATGGAGAGCAGAACCAAAGTATATTGTCTTACAAAGTGCTCTGACTCAAAAGTAGATTTAAGCGTTATGTGAGCCCTGACCTGACACTGCCACAGAAACTTGAATACTGTTTCCTCTGGCTTATGAGGAGTGATCCCACATTCAAATAGGCTGTTAAAAAAAGTGAGGTCTTTCAGTGTGGTACATTCCATCATTCTTGGAATTTCTGTCAGACTTTCTCATCTTGCAGGCACATTCCCATGTGAAGGATCTCTTATCTAATGCCCCAGTGGAATCTGTTGTTCGAGTGACTGGTATTGTGGCCCCTCGGCCCCCCGGGCAGGAGAATCTGGTGAGGATATTGAGGTCCCTTGGGTTATTCCTTGTGGAAAAGAGAACTGGATAGTAGGAATGTGGTGGGTTTTGTGTCCTGGCTTTGCCACAGCTTCTGGGTGTGCAAGAGCCTATCCTCAGATAATGTGAAGTGAAAACTGCTGTGACATGTAAGTTGGGAGACCCTCAGAGCAAATCAGGCACCCACAGATTAAATTGTATTTCAGCCCTTAGAAAGGAAAATTATGAGCTTTTTATGGCTTTCAAAGTGTGGTTGAGATAATTTGTTTTTTTTTTTTCTTGAAAATAAGTATTGTCATCACAAGTTCCACAGCATGTGATGACCTGTTTCTCAGAATAATAATTTTGCTGTTCTCATTGTATACGAAACAGAGGTTGAATAATTTTTTCATTATTTATTTTTCAGGTCTCATTATAATCAGCAGTAAATTAATCTCTCAGGATTGTACATATCCCATCACTGACAGGCCTAAAAAGAGAGCCTGGATTCATGACCATAACTTCTTTTTTACCTCTCTCCACTTACAGATGTCCATAAAGAGTGCAGGCTTCAAATCATGCTTCTGTTTCTTTTAATTGTGTATCCTCTTCTTGGAAGGTTTTATATACTTTCCCCTAGTAAATAGGAAGGATTCTGTAGTATCAAATGAACTTCAGTATGACCAGTGCTGAGTGGGGGAAGCTGTCTGTCCTCCCTCGGGATCTAAGAAAAAGAAGACTAGTTCTGAGAACTGGTGTTCAGAACTGGAAGTTCTGAGAAGCTCCTCACGAGTTGCCTTTTCTGACTTGTATTGAGGGCTGATGGTGATGATGCTAGTGCATGCTGAAACTCTGACTATGTGGCTTTACTGAAGCTAAAGGAGCTGGTATTTTGTCCAAATGCATGTGCGTGTTTCTCTGTGCTCAGCATGTCCTTTAAGGAAGAAGGCAAAGTAATGTTTCTTGTAGAGATCAGTATGCTATTGGGAAAGAACAAACCATCTCTGCTAAGGTTAATTGTGGTTTTCTGTACAGAAGGGAAATCTAGGAGAAATTTGCTCATGAGTAAAGTTTTCAAACTTATACTGTGTTAGAAGGCAGCAAAGATGTTTTTTGGGTTTTTTTTGTATTTTTTTTTTCCTTTCTGACTGTGAAACACCTTTGTTTAGTTGTTTTCCTTAAGTTTTGAATCTACTTTTTTTAATTCTTGCCTTTCTGCTCTAGAAAATGCCTACAGGGGATATTGAAGTGAAGGCAGAGACTGCAGAGATCCTAAACTCCTGCAAGAAGCTACCTTTTGAAATCAAGGATTTTATCAAGGTGTCTCGGTTTTTTTTGTTTGTTTTGGTTTTGTTTGTGTTTGTTTTACACCAAAGTGGTGGCTTTTCAATAAATTGGGAATTTGCCCAGGACAATGGCAAAACAGTTTAATTCTTCCAGCTCTGCTTTGGAGGAAGGATTATATATAAAAACAGGGGTGCTGCTTTTTTGCTAAGAGGATCTATTTCTAATTGGAGTTAAGCAGACAAAAAAGGCTTAAATTATTCCAGTGCACAGAGTTTTTTTCAGTTACTGCTGTAAGAACAGAGAGTAAAGGGAAGAGTGAAAGAAGTCAGGCTATGTGAGCTTTTGTTAGCATGTGAAAGAGAACCTGCCAATGCACTGATGTTTTTTACAGAGGATTTTCTCCCTCTGAGTCTTAGAAGAGGCTAGTTTTCGTGCAAGCTTTGTGGTGTAGGAGAATTTGCATTTTGTCTCTTAATCCTAATTATCTCTTATCTCCAGAAATCAGAGGCCTTACGGATGCAGTTTCGCTACTTGGACTTGCGTAGCTTCCAGCTGCAGCAGAACCTGCGGCTGAGATCACGGGTGGTGATGAGGATGCGGGAATATCTGTGCAACCTCCACGGTAAGAAGAGAGCTTGGAAGAATGCCATGCACAGCCAACAGCATGCACAGATTTCCAGTTTTCTGTTCCCAGTGCTGGGAGAGGTTTGCAGTCAACTTGGTACTCCAAACTGGTCCTGATTAGTAAGGATATGTCTGCTTTAGAGTGGTGCTGTTTCAACAAATTATGTTGATATCTCTTATCAGGCTACCAATTGATTGTTTCAAATGAGCTGTATGCAGTGAGAAAAGGCCTTTTGCAGGTAGTCTTTCTCTTTTGGTCAGACAACTTGATATGTATCAAAGGGTTGAATTTATTATTATTTTTTTTAATAGGCTTTTTGCTTACATTAAAGTCAGGAAAACCTTTTTGAAAGAGCAAAGTCTAGTTCAGAATGGATAAAGAATAAACAGTTTTTCAGCCTGTATGGAGTCCTCTGTTATCAACAGTTCTGGCAGGACATCACAGTAGCTCAGCATCTAAAGGCTCTACATGTCTCATTACACAAGTTATTTTTAAGCTGCAAAATCTGTAGGTTTTGGGGGGTTGGGTTGTTCTGGTGTTTTGTATTTTGTTGTTGGTGGTTGGTTTTTGTTTGTTTGTTTGGGGTTTTTTTGTTTGTTTGTTTATTTTGTGTTTTGGCTTTTTTATTTTTTGAAGAGGCTGCAGTTTGCTAGATCATCTGTTTTGCTGACTAACCCTACTTTAGCCTACTTTGTGTCCNAGAGACTGCAGAGATCCTAAACTCCTGCAAGAAGCTACCTTTTGAAATCAAGGATTTTATCAAGGTGTCTCGGTTTTTTTTGTTTGTTTTGGTTTTGTTTGTGTTTGTTTTACACCAAAGTGGTGGCTTTTCAATAAATTGGGAATTTGCCCAGGACAATGGCAAAACAGTTTAATTCTTCCAGCTCTGCTTTGGAGGAAGGATTATATATAAAAACAGGGGTGCTGCTTTTTTGCTAAGAGGATCTATTTCTAATTGGAGTTAAGCAGACAAAAAAGGCTTAAATTATTCCAGTGCACAGAGTTTTTTTCAGTTACTGCTGTAAGAACAGAGAGTAAAGGGAAGAGTGAAAGAAGTCAGGCTATGTGAGCTTTTGTTAGCATGTGAAAGAGAACCTGCCAATGCACTGATGTTTTTTACAGAGGATTTTCTCCCTCTGAGTCTTAGAAGAGGCTAGTTTTCGTGCAAGCTTTGTGGTGTAGGAGAATTTGCATTTTGTCTCTTAATCCTAATTATCTCTTATCTCCAGAAATCAGAGGCCTTACGGATGCAGTTTCGCTACTTGGACTTGCGTAGCTTCCAGCTGCAGCAGAACCTGCGGCTGAGATCACGGGTGGTGATGAGGATGCGGGAATATCTGTGCAACCTCCACGGTAAGAAGAGAGCTTGGAAGAATGCCATGCACAGCCAACAGCATGCACAGATTTCCAGTTTTCTGTTCCCAGTGCTGGGAGAGGTTTGCAGTCAACTTGGTACTCCAAACTGGTCCTGATTAGTAAGGATATGTCTGCTTTAGAGTGGTGCTGTTTCAACAAATTATGTTGATATCTCTTATCAGGCTACCAATTGATTGTTTCAAATGAGCTGTATGCAGTGAGAAAAGGCCTTTTGCAGGTAGTCTTTCTCTTTTGGTCAGACAACTTGATATGTGTCAAAGGGTTGAATTTATTATTATTTTTTTTAATAGGCTTTTTGCTTACATTAAAGTCAGGAAAACCTTTTTGAAAGAGCAAAGTCTAGTTCAGAATGGATAAAGAATAAACAGTTTTTCAGCCTGTATGGAGTCCTCTGTTATCAACAGTTCTGGCAGGACATCACAGTAGCTCAGCATCTAAAGGCTCTACATGTCTCATTACACAAGTTATTTTTAAGCTGCAAAATCTGTAGGTTTTGGGGGGTTGGGTTGTTCTGGTGTTTTGTATTTTGTTGTTGGTGGTTGGTTTTTNCTGCTTTAGAGTGGTGCTGTTTCAACAAATTATGTTGATATCTCTTATCAGGCTACCAATTGATTGTTTCAAATGAGCTGTATGCAGTGAGAAAAGGCCTTTTGCAGGTAGTCTTTCTCTTTTGGTCAGACAACTTGATATGTGTCAAAGGGTTGAATTTATTATTATTTTTTTTAATAGGCTTTTTGCTTACATTAAAGTCAGGAAAACCTTTTTGAAAGAGCAAAGTCTAGTTCAGAATGGATAAAGAATAAACAGTTTTTCAGCCTGTATGGAGTCCTCTGTTATCAACAGTTCTGGCAGGACATCACAGTAGCTCAGCATCTAAAGGCTCTACATGTCTCATTACACAAGTTATTTTTAAGCTGCAAAATCTGTAGGTTTTGGGGGGTTGGGTTGTTCTGGTGTTTTGTATTTTGTTGTTGGTGGTTGGTTTTTGTTTGTTTGTTTGGGGTTTTTTTGTTTGTTTGTTTATTTTGTGTTTTGGCTTTTTTATTTTTTGAAGAGGCTGCAGTTTGCTAGATCATCTGTTTTGCTGACTAACCCTACTTTAGCCTACTTTGTGTCCTACTAGTTGTCCTTAATCTCAGCATATTTTGAAGCATGTGTTTGTTCCTCAGGGTTTGTGGATGTAGAAACTCCGACACTCTTCAAGAGAACCCCAGGGGTAGGTATTCTGCTAGTAATGCATTTTAACCTCCTGCAATTGTGTAGCTAGTTTTTTTTCTGTGACTTACTGTCCCTTGCCACTCTACCCTCATTGTTCTTCCCTCACCATGTAACAGCTTGTGTGCAAACTTCTGATATGACACAGATCCTTTTAAAAGTAGAGGGAGTGAAAGGGGAGGGGTGACATCTCTAATCTTAATTTTGGACCTTCAAATGAATAAAGTTTCTGTCTTGTAGAGTGTGTGTTGAATTCAAGTCCTGTCCTGGGACAGTCAGGTTATATAAACCCCCAAAGCTTCCTCTAAGCACTGTTTCTTTATCATGTACCTCACAAATGGTGAGTTACTGCAGTGACATTACTCAAGCTATGTTAATTTCTGACTTCATGATCCCTTACTTAATTTCAAAAATAATTCCCAAGAAGAGCTGTACCTCAGGAATTGTTGATGCAGCTAACCCATAGAGTTCTTGGTTTTAAACCTGTGTCTTGGAATCTGTATTGTTATGCATTAGCCTCTCTGAGGGGAAGGTGGAAAATCCTCCTTTGGGATATTTTCAACCAGGTTGGTTAACTTTTTTTTTTTTTTTTTTAAATTATTATTTTTTAAGTGTGACATCCAACGAGCCATTTCCTCCAGTGGGATTTCATGATGAGAAGACAGGTTCTTTTCTCTCACACTTCTGGTCTGTGCTCTGTCAAGAATTGTGGCCACTTGCTGAACAGTGTAAACTTGTTTTCTCTTCTTTGTTGCCAGGGAGCAAAAGAATTCCTTGTGCCCTCAAGGGAAGTGGGCAAGTTCTACTCTCTGCCACAGAGTCCTCAGCAGTTCAAGCAGCTCCTTATGGTTGGAGGCCTGGACAGGTAAGAGTCTCTTGGACTCCTGTTCTCTGCATGTTGCTTGCTTTGATCAGTGAGGTTTCAGATACATCCCCAAAAACTTACTCCTAATAGGTTTGTGTTTGAAGAGGGATCTTTAAATACTTAGGACTTCTCAGGTAGGCTAGACCCTTTGCCCCCATCAATAATGCCTCCCAGTAAGAGGAAATGTATCCTGTTCAAAGGTTGAAATCTTCACTGTTGTTTTAAATGGAAACATGATCTTAAGCACAGTCTGACCAAAGGGCAGAAAATCTATTGTGTGATAAAATCCTTTTCTAGAGTAACCTGTAGAACTAATTGAGATGAGGCTGGGCAGCTGAGTGGGCCTGAGATGAGGAATCATGACCTCAGAGAATATGAGTACAGAGCTTTTAATTGGGCTTGTTTCTCCAAATAAAGGAGAGGGAGATGATTGTTCACAAAGTGACCTGCAGTTGGGGTCTTGACCATGAGTGAATTTTGCATAGCCTTTAGTAGAGTCCAGTCTTGGAGCAAAGGGTGGGAAAAAGGATTGTGTATGTTCCTGTTGGGACACAGCTCATCTGGTAGCTTCCACATGGCTCTGGAGGTATGGTTGGAGGTGGATACAGCTCATGCTCCAGTTGCATCTACTTAAAATGTCATGCTTTTGATTTTTAAGTATTAACTAAGTAAAAGTACTGTTGCAGGTACTTCCAGGTTGCTCGCTGCTATCGAGATGAAGGGTCACGGCCTGACAGGCAGCCTGAATTCACTCAGGTAACCATCTCACACTTCCTCCTACCCTCTTCCTCACCCCTAACAGCTTGTAGTTGTTTTCCCTTCTGAAGGCCCAGTTTCTGTTGGCTCTTGTGCCGCTGGAGGGGTGCACTGTTTGCTGCCTGTATCACAGACACAGCCTTTTGAGGCTGGTATGGGATGTGCACAGAGTGGTCATTGTCCTTGACTGAACTGTGTACAGTCCCAGGTGCAGTAGCTGTGTGAACTGTGCTGCACCAGTGCTTGTCCTTAATAATGCAATCTCCTCCTGTCCTGCTGGGTCACACAGCCCATTCCTCAGCCTTGAGATCCTAGGCACACTTAGCCTGGTTCATTCAAGGTTTCTCCCTCTCTCCTTGTCATCATTACCTCATTCAGTTCTCCAAGGAGATTGCTGCCTGAGTCATGAGGCTGTAGGGAGATCATAAGCATGTTGTCAGTCTAATGTAATTATACAATGATTTCATGTAGCATATTGTTTCTTGTTATTCTGATTTTATCGTCAAGAGCTTCTGCAAGTAGCAGTGAAAATGTAAAACCTGTGGCTAAAGTGGAATCTTCCCCTTGTTTTCTGTTTTAAGATAGATATAGAGATGTCATTTGTAGATCAAGCTGGGATCCAGAGGCTCATTGAGGGCCTCCTGCAATATTGCTGGCCTGAGGAAAAAGGCTCCATTGCAACTCCTTTTCCTTCCATGACATATGAGGAGGCACTGGCTGACTATGGGACTGATAAACCAGACACTCGCTTTGGGATGAAGGTGGGGGTTTGCCTATTGCAGCTTTTATTTTCTGTTAGTGTTGTAATAATCTTTAGATCATGTATATGATGTAGATGCTGTAACTTACCCACAGTTTGTATCCCATCACTGCTGATTTGTGCAGGTAATCACCTCTTGGAGAAGACAGGTTTTGATCAGTTGACTGTGGAAAATGTATGTTTTAAGAATATTTTGGTTTAAAGACAACATAGTGTAAGTAAGCAGTTAATCTGGGGAAGAACAACTCCAT
>VYZU01004137.1:0-21066 GCA_013401355.1 Ceyx cyanopectus
ACAAACAACATTTGCAGAGGGAACAATAAATTAGAAATATTAGCCAGTAAGTGGAGCTTGACAATTTAAATGTTTGGAATAAGGATATAAAACCCTTTTGTGTTTCTTGCTGGTTTTGTGCCTTTGATGCAACACTTAAAGCAGTTACTATATATCTATATACAAATCCATGTTCTCTTTCACTATTTTCTAATTAAAATGAGAACCTTCTTACCTGTGGCCCAGATCTTGTAGTAATTTAATCTGCAGTAAGGAAAGGAGAGCAGCTGCAGTGTCCAAGACTAGCTGGTTAAGGGGGTGGGGACACAGTACTTTCTCTGTTTGGCTTGAGTTCTTTCTGTAAACTAATGCAACTGAGATAAACATGGGCTGCAAAGGTTAGATCCAGGTCCAAACTGGATCCGTGTTAGTTTTTTATCATATTATAGAGAAAAGGGATAGGTATGAAGTTCCATACTGGACAAGATGGACACAAGTATGACTTCAGATTTCTCCTAAAATCAAAGGAATAAAGATTATACATAACAGGATTTTCAGGTACAGACTCACTGACCTGGGTGCAGTATATCCACCCACTCAAGACTTATATTTTGCATCATCCAAAATCACTGTGATGGGCAACCATTCCTTGAAGAACCATCACACCAAACTAACCAAGCATCAGAACTTTTAAAGGGGAAAAGCAATTCAGGAAATAAGAAAGAATATTTGTACCTCTACCAATAGAAGCACTTGGTAAAGTACTGAATCTCTGAACAGTTTTTCAAGTTTTTAGAGAGCCCAGAGCTCACTTTTCCATTAGACTCTCGTTGTAGCGTAGCATCCAAGTGAGCTATAAATTACCTGGCTCCAAGACTGGTAGCAGTCCAGCTGCTGCAGCACAGGGAGTTCAGCACAAGCTGCAAGATCATGTCCAAGTACATAGATGGTTGGCCAAGCTGTGCTGAGATCTGTTCTGCCACAGTTGAGTGTTACTGATAACCAAGTTAGCTAGTTTAAAGCAACTGTAGGTATTTCTACATCCTACTGGCATCACAGTAGTTACTGTACTGTAGAAATGTACTTTCTCAGCTGTAGCTTCCCTTTTTATTTCCTCAGAGCATGATGAACTGGAGGCTAGAAAGACAAAATGGCATTAGCAGAAGAAATTAAAGATGAGAACCTGGGTCAGTGGTTTCTAGAGCCACTTTCCTATGAGACTTTTTATTTGTAATTTTTTCCATTAAATGCTTTAGGAACATCTCTATTGTTCCCCATAAGGAAATTAACTTTGAAAAGAAGAGCCTGGCAAACTCATAAATAAGTGCTGCAGAGCTTTCAAACATTTCAACATCTTCCATCTTGGCTTGTTTTCTTCTCCCAGCTGATCTCTGAGATGGCTGTTCTAAGTAGCATCAGGATGCCCTTGTATTCTCTGTTGGCAACAAGACCAAAGAAAAAGAAAAAATAAGAGGTATGAGTATATAAATGCCCCTATACATTCTGCTGTCCTTTTAGATCAATACAAAAAATGTAAATATAGTAACATATTCCTTAGAGCACTGTGCAATGAGCTAATAAATATTCCAGAGTTCCCTGGAGAGATCTCAGTATTATCTTCACCAGATTAAAAAGGAAATAAGACAGTGGGAGATTTAGGTTGACAATTACAGGCTAGACTGCAACACTGTTAATCACCAGCATCTGGAACTTGGAGTTTACTGCTAAAAGTTGCATTCTTAAGGGAACTGCTGGTAGTCAAGAGATCTGGGAGTCAGAGCCCTGATTCACTAGGAAATGCTCAGCTGCCACAACCCAGCTTCAGTGCCACCAGAGTTAGAACTGGTTCCTAAGGAGCACTTTGGTATCCCAACAGTGAGCAATGGAGCTTTCAACTTTCAGAGCCCATGTTCCTACCAGAGCACGCTCTTCTGAATAGTTATTGTGGGCACAGAGCAGGAACCTGGCACTGGGAGCACAGAAGGCAGCCTGCAGAGAGAGGAGACCTCTCCACACACAGCCAATGGGAGATACCAACCTTCATTGTCTTGACATTAGCTGACAGAAATAATTCTGTCCACTGAGGATTCACAACTGTCAAGTCTTTCCTGACATCAGTTGCCAAAGCAAGTTTTCCTCCCAACAAATACCTGCTAAGAGTACATGGTGGCCTCTAACCTCCTAGTTTAGTCTGTCAACATCAAGGCGCCTAATTCCTTTTGTGGACTTACCCCCAAAGGATTTACCCCATGAGTCAGAGGCAGGAATTCCTGGTTTATAATTCAGTGTTTATTTCAGAGTATCACCTTGTTCTTCATATCCTGACTGCCTGAACACCCCCCCTCCCCAGTTTAAATGGACACATCCTTCATCTTCCTTTCCTGGCTGAAACTATTATGCCATGCACAGTCCAACCACATGCCAGGTCCCCCTCTGGAACTGGCTGTTGTGCTGGCTGCTCCTTTACCTCTAAAAACCTGAAAAACAGTTTAGGAATTATGTGAGTAAATTGAGAAAATAGATGAAAAAAACCCTATAAATTTCCCTGTAGAAATTCAAAAGGCACAGTTCTCTATCTCAGAGGGTATATTCCAAAGAGGCAGCTAAAAGTACACTATGTCCTCATGGAGGCTGCCAGTCCTCATGTACCCCAAGACAGAATCAAACAAACAAGCAAACACACACATCTCAGAGGTAATAGGGGAAGAGGAGGAGGTATGAATTCAGCATGTACCACTGAGGTAAATTTGACACAGTACCAATTACTATTTGGCGAAGTGGCTCTCTCATTGTTAAGATATTTCCTTCAATATGTTTTCAGAAACTAGGACCATTAAATAACTTAGAAAGATTGCCAGCTCTGATTTCAGGAAGGAAACCTCCTCCCAGTTCCTCTCCAAGTAATTCATTTCTTTTGCAAATACTTCCTATGGATGGCATTTAAGATACACATTTCTGAAACAGAGGAGAAAGAGGGAAGCAAACCCCAAACTTTAGGTTCATTCTAAATGACCTACAAGTCCAAGACATTCAGGTTCAAGTACTATGGACTGCAAATCACTCAGAACCTCTCCTGCAACTCAGCCTGTAAACAATTCCAATAATTCAAAGCTCAACAGATTGTTTTTCTAACATACCACCTTTCTTGACAGAATACAAACACTTCAATGCCTCTGTATAACACAACACAGTGTTGTTCAGCAAACTGAAGCCCCAAGCTTCATTTTGTAATGGCCTTTCAGTGAAGATGAAGCAAAGTTCCTACATTTCCATGCTGGATTATATTTGTTCTGACAGAAGCTTTGTATGGGCAAATGCACAAGAGCAGGGCTAGAACTCATTACAAAAATGTGCTTCATCTTTCTCTTCCCCAGCCCAGTGTCCTGCTTTGCCTGTGACTTCTGGAACTTCTATGAAAACAGAGCTATTAGCAAAGCACCACTGTCTGCTGTAGTGGTCCCACACTTCTGGGACACACATTGCTGCCTAAACTGCATCAAATTCTACATGTGTCTGTGGGAGGTCACTGTAGCTAACTAATCCATCTGGCATTGCAGGGCATGGAGATGCCAGCTGACCAGGGTAGCTCCTGGAGGCCTCCTTTCACTCACAAGTAGCAGATCAAAAGCAGTTTCACCTCTGAGTCAAATGCTTCATTGGCTATAAAGAAGCAGAACAGCTGGGAGGAAGTTTAAGCCTCTTGATCACTTCGTAAGGAGCACTTTCCTTTTCTCGAGTAGGATCAAGCAGCCCTCATCTGGACCAAACTTCTGAGGTACATTGAAGTTAAGCACTGTGTGAAAATGAGCTGCAGAGATGTTGCAAGAAAATAATGACAGAAAGCACCTCAGTAGCTGCCTGCCTCTTCAGGCAACATGGATGAGGACAGAAAAGTGCTGTGAGGCAAACAGGGGGGATGAAAAAATCTATTAAGAATATTAATTATCTGTCCCATCCAACTTTAGGTCACTTATCTGAAGAGTTCAAGAGGGATGGTGCTGCTTTTTCTTACAGGCTTTATCTAAGGAGAGAACAATGTCAGCCATGAACCATATCATGCTACCTCTAGGGAAGCTCAGTAAGATGTGGAAATGTTATAAAACTGACTCCTCTTCAGGGTGTTTCTGAAAATGGTTAGGTTTATGGAGTAACTAGCTTTATTACTCTCCTACTGTTAACAGGAGTTTATTCAGACAACATAAAACACTGCCCTCAGGTGACACTTTTCTCCCTTGAATCTAGCATTTCTTTGTAGATTGTCTGGATTTAATGGCCCAAAAAAATGATGTTGAAAGTGATTTACATGGGACAGTCAGTGTATTTTTACTAAAGCAGCCTCAATATACTTCTACAGGTATTTTTTAACTCACTTTTGACCACAGGAAAAGAGGAACAAAAAAAAAATCTTCATAAAACTTTAGTCTTCAATCTAATGTCCATTATCAATTATGTAAGGTGTAGGGGAAAAAAAACCAAAAACCAGACAAGAATTCCTCCCTGGCTTAGACCAGATGTCTATCACAGCCATTCTGGACCATTGTTCCTTTTCTGTTGGACAGGGACAAACTTTCTTCTGCTATGAGTCTCCAAGGAATCCCTGGTATAGCCCAGAGGAGGATTCAGCTCAACTTATTTTTAGAAAATTGAGAGAAAAGAATAAAAACAAACCTTTAAACTAAGAGAGACAATGATGCTATAAATCCCATTGGCCTGTTCATATATGTCTGTTTATTGGAACAGAATCTGTGACCTTCAGTGCACTGGCAGTGGCTGTAAATAATACAATGGGCTACTTTTTTATCCCATGGGGCTGTGAGTGCTGATGGAGCCTTTTAAAACTCAAATAGCTGCCATAAGCTGATGTAGACTGTGCTATTGTGATTCTTATTTACCAGTCTGTCTCTCTTTCTCTCCTTTTCAAGTTCAGAAGTCACAAAGAAGATGGCAGAAAAAACATGGTTTCAAGTACTCCTGAAATTCAGATCCCTGGCTCTTAGGTCTCTTGAGAGCAGAGTAACAGCTCATTCAAGATATTCTTTTTAAAATAAATAATAATAATAAACCCAGGGCTTCCTAGACCTATTAAGCACCTTTTCACCACCTTCAGAACCTTCACAAAACTGTTCAGCTGAGATCCTCCAAACATGGATGGTATTATTCTCACCTCTTGGTTAGAGCAGCATAACTGTGACATAGCTAAATACTCGAAGGTAAAAAGTTGTTTGCCTTTAAAATCTCTTACAAGGTCTCAGTTTTTACCACCAGCTCTGAGTCATCCCAGTTGCTATAGCAGTGGATGAAAATGAACAGCCAGAGATGGTGAATAAAGTGCCTTCTGCACCTTCAGGTGACCAGCCATGCCTCCTGTGTTTAACTCCTCATCTTTGGAAGGACTTCACATCCCTCAATATTCCAATCATAGAATGTATGTGTGTGCAGGAGATTCACTGGCTCTAAACACCCTACAAATCTTACAGATGGGACTGGAAAAACAGCTCTGTCCCCAGTGACACCTTTACCATTTTAGCAGGTTGTCATATGCAAATCTTGAATGCGTCAGGTCCAGAGGGAACCCCAAGCAAGGAGCAACTGTCCCCAACCTGCCAGTCTGTCAGCAGGAATTTGGGTGGCACATATCCAAAGCTGTGCAGGTGTTCTACACTCATTCTTGGAAGATCGGTGTTTGTCATCAGTCCAGGGATATGTAAAGCTGACAATTCTATACACATGGTACTTAAAGCCTGTTAGCAAGAATAAACATGAAGGATCTCCCAGTAGCTGTCCAGTAAAGGTCCTGAACAACAAGTAAACACAACATAGCAACCTTTGACCACTAACTCAGGAGACACACAATGATCTCAATCCAATTTCCCTCTATTTAACTGCTTGCAGAAAAGTTATACTTACAGAATGCCTGTTTTCCACAGAGTCTGCAAAATAAAAGACAATTTATAAATTATGAAACAGCACATTGCAGAGTGATCAGTTCTATGTTCCAGAAAATAGTGTTTAATCTAACTTCTTTTGTTCATCTTGTGAAGGTGTAAAGTTGCTACCTACAGCTAAGGTTCCAGCTCTGCTCCTAAGGAGGTTCCAAGCACTATCTTAGTCCAAGCACACAAGTGGGACCAGACATTTCAAAGCCCACATTGAACCATTAATGTTTGACAACTTTCCTATAATGGTTTAGAGCAGAAGTCTCTACTGAGAGCACAAGCTGTTACTGGACAAAAAAGACCCTTCCTTTAAGAGGCAAGTTCTCCTGAGCGTTATGCTTCCTCTTCCAACTCCTTGCCAGGAAAATAACACACTGCAGAAGTCCAGTGCAGGATACCATTTTCAGAGCCAAACAAGATCCTGCAAAGACACCTGAAATTTTGTTGATAAAAATATCCCCATGAAAACCTGAGAATCAGCAGGCTCTTTTCCATTTAGGATCATTCAACTTTGATCCCTACATGTTTAGCCAGTTTGATAAGGGGGGAAAAAAATGTTACATGGGAAACATGTAAAACTTTTTGTGTCCAGAAGCTGACAGAAGTGACAAAAACCACTGCTGACCTACTGCTACATCAAAGCTTGACTTGAAGTGGAGAAAACTCTAAGTAAGGTTTATGAAGAGGCATTAACGAGCTGTCGTTTAGCCCCTGTCACAATGCATTGTCCTTACAGGAAGGAGGAAATGAGGAATTCTGTATAAATTCCCAACTTCAAACAACGGGATGTTTGCTACCCCGAAGCTCCTAGGTCACAAGCACAGACACCCTGCCTCCTTGTTATCTATCACCCAGACAGCAGAGTGTGGCTTTGAGCTGTGTCACATCTCTGCCAGGAGAATGTCAAACTGTCTCCTTTCCAAGGGCTGCTGGGAGGCTACATGAGTTCTAGAAGGCACCAGTCAGGTAAAGCAGCATGTAGCTCCTACAGAAAGCACAATGACACGGTGCTTCTGCGGATTCTTCACTATGTTTTCTTTCATTACTGTTAAAAATATACAGTGCTTTTTACTTGAGCCACACTGGTTTTATTGTGATGAAAGGGAACAGAAAGATTTTCAAATGACACCTGGCTTTTCCTTGTTAGCAAAACCAGGGAAATGAGCTATGCTGGAGTCTAGCCAGATACAGAAAAATTGGTCAGGCTTCCACAGCAAACAAGAAGCTGCAAGTTTTGTGAAGGGAATCAGAGCTGAAGGTCTGGTGCTGGTGAGTTCTAAAAGTTTAACAAAAGTAGGTGTTCTTATGGATTTCTGATGGATTTAAACCCACTATTCCTTTAGTTGATGGAGCTTTAAATTCAAAGAACACACTTTTTACAAAGGAATACATGAATGGCAGGAATTGAAGACATTGACAATCCCCACCTGCTCTGCCCTTTCTCACTGCTAGAGGCTATGGAGCAGAGAACACATCCCTGAACAGCTGCAATTTATAATCCATCCCAACCCACCTCCAGCACTGCTGGAAGCTAAAATGCTGGATCCTCAGCTGAAGATGCTGAGCAGCAGACACACAGTCCATTCTGCCAAGCCTTTTACTGCAGCAGGAGCTTCTAACCAGAGAACCTTGGCAGGCAGCTTGGGAACAGGAGCAGAACACTTTGTGTGTCAGGGTCAAGCAGGGTCAGGAGCTCCCTCCATATCTCTGCCTTTCTGAAACCATCTGCCTTGGATGAATATTTGGCTGCAGCTCTTGTAAGCATTTGGCTCTGGAATCCATGTCTGACAGATCCAGGCTTTGGTCTAGAATATGTCTCAAAACTAACCCTTTTTATTTTGGAGAGGGTTATTTGCATTATTTCAGACAGCAACTAGCATGTGCTAAGGTCTGCATTTTGAATAACAATGAACCCTCAGACCCTGTGCTGGAAAAGGCATTCAGTGGGAAATTCTGGCTGAGTACAGAGGTGTTAAGCCTGAGGCCCAGTAGCAGGAAAGTATTTGAGCAGATTTCCTGATTGCTAGAGCTGATTTCTAATAGTTTGTTCCAAACCACTGAATGCAATGGGGATTTCTCAAGCCTCTTTCCACGGGGATATATTTATTTTTCCACAGTACATTGTTGGTTGCAATAGGATTCATAGAATTTCCTGTCTCACCACTGCAGTCACTTCCAAGTGACCATTTTTCCAGACTTAGCAGCATAAAGGCTAGCTCTGCATTTTGTTCACTAGGTTTCCATTCTCCTAAAAAAAGAAACTCTGAATAGCTATATTCCAAAAAGCCACCAGCAGTTCCATTCAGTGCACAGCCTGCCACTGGCTCCTGGGAGCTTTGGCTCTGATACAGAACAAAGGCTAAGATCACTGGAGGAGCAAGAATGTACCGACAAGGTGTTTTCCACAAGAAATATCCTGAAAAATGTAAGGAAATGCGTGGCCTGGAGTTGGCTGTAGCCTTCCCAACACCATGAACAGAACTGTGGTGCCTCAAGAACGTTGAGGGAAGAGGTGGAGCTGAGATAAAGAACCACTATGGAGATGGTTGGATTTCCTGCCCCTCTGCTGCCTCCTGGGGGGGTGGAAGGTGTGATGGAAGCAAATGGTGCCATTAAAGAGCCTCCACCCACCCAGCTGAACTTACTGACACACCCCAACCCCTCCCTCAGGAAGGGCATCAGCTGCCAGCCTGGCCCAGGGGGACTCCAGCCCAGGCAAAGTAGGCAGCAGGGTCACAGGCATTTTCTCATTCTTGGCAGGCTGTTGATGTAGACAATTGTCTGTTTTGCTTAAGTTTCAGACCGTCTCAGTTCTGAGCAAAAAGCAACAGCTCTGGGACTGGGCTGGATATTCCTGTCTCCAATATACTTTGACCTTTCCATAGAGCAACCAGAGAAAGCAGTATTTTAAGGAAATTAGTGATAGGTGGAAGGGCAAAGGTGTTACTGACCTGGCTGGTACTACTTATGAGCATTCCCTAAACTGCCATTTGGATTTAAGGATTCAATTATAGCTGAGGCTTAAAGCTTCAGGTATTTTATGAAATACTGAAGTAACAGGCTATTGCTCTAGAAAAGGCTTTAAACTTCCTCAACACTAAATCTTCTTTCTCTGAATTAAGCTAACCTTCCAATAACAGCACCAGGACAACTTGATCTCCTGGAGTTGCTTCCAGAGACAATGCTAGTGACCAGCATCCTCCTGACACCTCTCACCATACCAGAGGAAATCTAGCATCCAGATAGAGACTCTGACATTCTCTAGCTGCACTACTATTGTTTGTCTTTCAGCTGACTACACTGGAATGTGACAAATGACCTGCTTTTCCCTCTGTTAACAGGTTACCTGTGGTTAACCACATGCAGGTCAACTGTAGTCAACCACATGCAGGTCTTTTGGGACTCAAAATGTTGACAGTTTGTTTCTGTCGATCTTTACTGTAACGCCTCTTCAGGCCTGGTGCTCATATAAGGAAAACAGCACAGCAGATAGGGTGGGAAGCCTTGCCATAGTGTGATGGAGACATTAAAATGACAGTGACAGGAGATAACATACCCAATTCCAGGAGAATAAAAAGGAATAATAGCAGATGCTCAGCCCACTGCCAAAGGCCTGGGGCTTGGGAAAGGTCAAAGCATTCTCTGCACTATGGATTCATGATTTGGAATAAGGACAAGCAATAGATGCAGAGCTCAAAATACAAAGAAGTCAGTTGCTGACATGGCATCTGCCTTGCAGGGGACAGCAGCAAGAGCCATCAAAAAGATGAAGAGGAAAAATGGTTTAGCTCAGTCACAAAGAATTGCATCAGACATAACTACTGACAGCCCTTCAGCCTCCTCTCCACTGGACACCATTTCTGGACTGCACTGACAACTCCTTCAAAAGACACATTGCTTATGAAGCACAAACCCAAACCACAGAAGTTACCTACAAAGAAATAATCACCATAGAATGTTACACAGCTATCAAACTGAGGAGCTGACACCAATTCCCAGATCCATGGCACTTCCCCAGAGGCCATGTTTTTCTGAACCATGAAGTTCCTGAAGTGGAATTTTACTCTTGGGGATTTGCTGAAAAATCATAGAGAATATTTAAACTGAGGGAAGATTATATAGTAAACCACCTTCTGCAGCCATCAGTAATGCTCAGCATCTTTCACAATGGGCCTTTAGTAAACTCATATTACAATCTATTACAGTACTTGGGAAGATAGATCTATTTCCTAGGGATCCTCCACTGCGTTTACACTTTGCCACCTTGCAATCACACAGCCTATCAAAAGATCCAAGGGAATGTTCCATTTCAGTAGGCTGTAGCTATCCAAAGCAAGTGCAGAGCTGTGATGCACTGCTTATCTCCCTGAAACACCTTTCCTGTGGATCAGTCAGGAAAAACAGACGTGATTAAAACAATAAACTGCTCCTGTGTTTCCAAGAATAACTGGAACTGCAGAATGTTGCACACAGAAGAGCAGGTGGACTGCAAGATTAAGGGGTGTTGGAATAGCATTGGGTTAATTCAGCTCAGTCTTTCAATCATACCTCATTTTATTGCACTTTATAAGTGCTTTAAATTACAGCTCTGCTACCAACCTGGAGTTGACACTACAGCTCACAAAACATCCTTCTGTTGGTAATGTTTTCCCTTGTGTCAAAAATAGGAATGGTGCAAGGTGTAATAATCAGCTTCACACCTTGGCAGAAAGCAAGCCAGGGGTTATGCTGTCAGCTTCTGCAGCTTCTTACACATCCAGTGCACTGGAAAACTTTTCAGAACATTAATGGCCTTTAGGTTCAGCCCTGAAATGAGCTGGTTTTTCCTCCTGAAGCTGCCAGGTCATCCTACATGAAGTGCCCAGCCCCTTTCTTTGGTGTAGATGACATTCTGCTTTTCACTGCAAGGCTGTGAGAAATGAGTACAACACACAGGCTCAGCACCAAGCCAGGAGTCAGGATTCTGGAATTCTGTCCCCAGTGTTGTCACTCTCTAAACACATTGCCTTAAACAAGTGACCTCATCTCTCTGTTTACTCAGCTGTAAAAGGGAGATAAAAATTGCCTTATAAGTCCTCACAAGGGAGAGTCAACTAATGTTTTCTAAGATGCTTGGAGAATCTCATGTGAAAGATTCCCTAGAAACAGAATAGTGTCAGGCCAGGCAGGAAATCCCTTATATACTAAAAAATAGCAAATTAAACCATAATGATCAAAAAATTAAAAATGGTACACAGCAAACCCACTTGGTGACATGGATGGGGACAAAACCTGAGCAGTTTACAACCCTAATAATTACAAATCCAAACACAAAGAGAGGAAAGGAAATCCTTTCTGATGTAGTCTTAGACAAATCATGAAAAAATGCTTTTGACCTACTGTCTCTGAACTCATTAATGCCAGAACATTTATAGAAGTAATTGCCAGTAAGCTGCTAATGCCTGCAGACACAAGTCTGTGTTACAGGAGGTGGAAGGATAGAGTGGCTGGCACGTACAATCCCTGACAATTTTTTACAGTGCTTAAAACAAACAACCCACCCTACTGAAGTGATCATATTCCAGTTGGTTAGAATTTGTTGTTGGAGGCTTTTTTGCTGGGGTTCTCTCCAAAACCCATGTAGGATTTTGTAACAAGTGGCAAACATGCTCAATTAAGAGGAACAGCATTTTCATGAGCAGTTTGAGATAACACAGCACAGCATCCTCATCCCTAGCAGGGCAAGCTCAGACTCAGGGCCAGCTGTATGGCCAAACTATTTAGCAGATGCAGTGGAAATAGGCTGATGGAGAAGATGTTACCAGTATTTACTCACTGCATTAAGTATCATGGGTTTGTGAGAAACTATGAAGGTGCTACACAGTTTTCAACACCTGAGATTTCATAGCTGCCCTCAGGTATGTGCTGATGGGACTTGGGTCTCTTTTTATGGCATTTAGCTTCTAAACTATCTAGTCACAAACTTATGCCTAATCTCTATACAAATGCTTCCTTTATGTGTTTAATTTTTCACTAGCTTACTTACCATTATTAGCTTTTCTGATTTCACTATAAACTGTTTCAGTCCCCTTCTGTACAGGAGCTGGAAAATGTATTGGCACAGAATCAATTTTTTTTCCTTTTTTTCTTTTTCTTTTTTTAAATTTTTGTTTGCTTTATGAAAAGCTCCTTAAACAAACAGAACACACTGTTTTACTTTCAGAGGAAGTAGTTACATAAGCAGCAATGAGCCTGTGAAGTCTGTATGAAAAAGCAACTGCACCCCTTCCCCCAAACCCAGACTGTAAGGTTCCAAGAGATGTCTCTCCCACCATAAAAATGATTTTTTTTTACCACTTTCTTTTGCCAACTAGCCTGATTATATCTTAGAGGCACAAAAATCATCCAATTTGCTGGTCTTTGTGAAATGTCTCAGAAGACTATTTCAGATTTCAAACTGCATGGCTTCTCTTTAGGTGCTATCTGGGAAAGGTCTGAGTCCCTGAGCATGGCAGGCTCTTCTGTTAGTGCACTGAGATCATGTGGAGAAAGCAGAAGGCTGAGAAGGCTTGTGGAAAGATACCAAGGAAGGAGAAAAAGCAGACAGAAGGTTTGTACCTCCAAGGACACAGCTGGGATACAAATACCATGTTAGTCTTAGGTGCAGACTCTTCAGACCCTTGGGTTTACAAAGAAGTCCCTGTAAAACCTCTGCTCTTGTATGAGATGAAAAGCAATAGCTCTTCCTTTTTTTTGCTGTCTGACATCTATGAAAACTAATCCATAGAGTTTTGGTAGAAAACTACAGGCTGGGGCAGAGCCTCATCTAAAGGCCTGAAAATAGCAACAACTCTGTTTCTCTGTGGTCAGTGTAAACACAGCTCTGGCTAGCAGGAGATTAGAACTATTTCCTTGATTTCTTGCATAGTTGTAGATTAAGAATCCCTGGGCAAACATGGTAAAGCAAAGTGCTCCAGAACTCTCTGCATCTAAACCCACTTTCTNCCTTAATGTTAATTCTTTAAATAATTCAAACATATTGATCTGCAGCCAGAATTCAAATCAGGAGTGTTGCTGTTCTACATTTCTCTGAAGAACCTGAGTGTCTCTGGCACCACATTCTGACTTTCCCAAGCTATTTTCCTTTTTTAAGATTCTGTTAAGCATCTTTTGAATACTGGGAGCTAACAGATCACAACTGAATTGCAAAACTGCTATTAATTCCAAGGCCAGTAGGAGTTACACCTCACCAAGTGCCTAATCCCAGCTTTCAAACTTGCAGTTTGGACAGAACTTCCTTAGCAAANACCCACTTTCTTTGCTTGTTACCAAGGCCTGTGCAGGGTCCAGGAGCTGTTCAAGGATATCAAAGCAATGTTTAGAAACAGTCATCCATTTCAGTTAATCTGAGCCTCTTGGAAAACCTCAGAACTCTACCTCCAGTTTCTGTGGATCTTCAATAAACCAGGAAGTTAGGTTTTTCCAGTTAGTTTAAAAAAAAAAAAAAAAAGAGTGAGAGAAAATGGTTGTTCTCCCTCTGAAAGAAACTGGAAAGAAAATTCACATTTCTGGATATAGAATCCTGTACTCTAGGTATAAAATAAAAAACCAAACCCAAACCCTTAATGTTAATTCTTTAAATAATTCAAACATATTGATCTGCAGCCAGAATTCAAATCAGGAGTGTTGCTGTTCTACATTTCTCTGAAGAACCTGAGTGTCTCTGGCACCACATTCTGACTTTCCCAAGCTATTTTCCTTTTTTAAGATTCTGTTAAGCATCTTTTGAATACTGGGAGCTAACAGATCACAACTGAATTGCAAAACTGCTATTAATTCCAAGGCCAGTAGGAGTTACACCTCACCAAGTGCCTAATCCCAGCTTTCAAACTTGCAGTTTGGACAGAACTTCCTTAGCAAAATAGGCTGAAGATGCTGAAGAGCATTTCTCTGCACTATTGCTTAAATGATCAAGTCAGTTTCCAGTGAAGCAAGAACTAATTGTCTCAGAATTTTAATGAGAAGTAGCTTATTTCATTTGGAACAGTGTTGTTTGTTGGGTTTTTTTTAGCAGATTACAGTCCTAAATATACCCCTGTAGACTCTTGGGGAAAGATTTTTGGGTGGCATTTCCTCAGCTTGCTTTTGGTTTTTTTTCTTCACACCTATTTTACCACTGCCCTTGTTATTTTCTTTGTTAATCTTCCAAAAGTCATCTCAGCACTGAAAAAAAAAAAAAATGCTAGGAGAAATTACTTGAATTATTTGGCATTTTGTTCCCACTGTTGCCACCCTGCAGATAACCACCCAGTTATGACAGTAAAGACCATGCACGTTCTCACTCAGGCATGATTAGTGGTTTGTCCCTCCTCATTTTAGGAGTATTTCCTGATCTTTGGCACTGGCTTTTGTTTTTGCTGGGATTAATAATAAAGGATCTAAACCACTTTGCCATCTTTTTGCTATTTTTACTCTAGTCAAACATAGGATCCCCATAAATGTTCGGTTTCATCATTCTTTAGAATTACAACCTCTTTAAATATTGAATTAACTTCCAGAAATTAGGTATCAATTTATTACCAGGTGGAAGCTGTAAAACAAAGCAGTGCAAATTTGCTTCTAGCAAGCTTACCACTCACTGTAATGAATCCTGTTTTCTGCTCCTCACCCAGAAGCACAGTACATACAGAGTTCTTGATGCACCAGCCTATTGTTCTGTGTTTAGAAGTATTGCAGAAATGATCAGCTAGTGCAGACATGGCTGGAAAAATAGGGTGAAACCACTGTTTTCAAATATAAGTAGTTCTTCACTGTCAAAGAGAAGATGTTCATCCTTCTACAAGTATGTAAATTTGTTCTGAGGTGGCATTCAATTATTCCTGATTCCCAAAAGTGACATAAAAGCCACTGTTCTCTCTTGGATACTGCAGTATTTATGAAGCAGTTTTTCACAATACATAAAATACAAATCTCCTGCCCCTGAGATGAACACTGACAGCAGTGGCAGGAGGAACAAAAGATTGGGAAATGAATCTGAAGTTAGTGTTCAGAGATGAAAGAAAACTGGAGTTCCTCACAAGGCAGAAGGCATCAGAGCCTAGGTGCAGCCTGCCAGGTGAGAAATGTATGCCCAGAGGAAAGGCAAGTGTGAGGTGCTTGGGCTTCATTCAGAAAACAGGTGGAAATCAAAAGACACACTAAGGATTTGGAGCTAGGTGGTAATTTGAAAGGTACATTCCCTAAGAAGGACTGGTCTTAACTCACAGGCAGACATGAAGGGCTATTGTGATTTGAAACAAAACCTGCCCAACAGCACAACGTGGCAGCAGGATCTGTGGCTGGATTACTCTTCTGGGTGTACATGATTATTACAAATCTTTCTTTGCTTTTCTCTTCCCAGGAATAAATCCTGTCTTCTCATTGTGATAGGCTGTGCAGAGCTGAAGGAATTAATCTTGCAACTCAGTTTCCTACAGCTCCTTCCATTTAAGCAACATCCTCAAGATGCTCTAGAAGATTAACACACAAAACCTGCAAGCAGTGCAGTTGCCATTTCCACACCCAGAGCATGCATTTGCTAAGCCTTCACTCAAGGCCCTGGTGTAACAAAAGAAATACATTAGGGAGCTATCAAATCTCCATATACTTGAAGCACAGCTCAGTCTGATAGAATCAATTCATGTTCTGCATGTCAGACACAGCTCTGCACCCTGAGACAGCATTCAGTGAAAATCTTCTGATCTCATTTACACATTGTCTTTTAAAGGTCAGTTTGCAGTTGAATGGGGTCCAGTCTACACAGCATGGATACTATCTTATTACTCAGGAATAGTGTTATGGATCAAGAGTGGGATGCAAAAAGCCATTTTTAGAGATGCTGAGCTTGCATTTAATAGGGCTTTTCATTTAAATAATGATGCACTGGCACTTCTTCCCCATGCTACACCAGTGTATTGTGTAGTGCATGCTCAGAAAGAGTTGGAACAATGAAGTATTAGCCCTGTTCTGAAGAAGACAAAAACTATGGAATCTCAGTGCAGAATTTAGCAGAGGTGGATAAATAGCAAGCTTAAAACACAGAGAAAACTGTGATTAATATGAAAACAGAGAAAGAATAGGACTGGCTGTTCCAGCTGCAAACCTTGAAGAGTGAGAACTTTTGCCCAAACATCTGTATTAGTAACTAAACATTAATGTCTCTGAAATAAGTAAGTGGTCCTTCCTATGGGAAAAAGCAAATATATCCCTTTTTTCTTCAGTCTGCTTCTCACTTAGCTAAAGCAAAGGAGCTAGAGCACAGCATAAATGGCTCTCATGGGCTTTATTCACTCTCAGCTACTTGAAACTTTCTGTGTATTTCTGAAAGATTCACCAGCTCTCAACACCAGGGCACAATGATATCAGAGTTCTCTAGATGACAAAATGACTAAGGGGGGCATTTGGGTGTTGAGAAAAAGTTTCAGTGGATATTTCTCCTTCAAGGCTGCAGAGACATGTATCTCAGCCTCATGCCAGGTCTGGTTACTGTTACCACAGAACTACAGGCAGGAGCCTCCAGTTAACTTGGCAGCAGTATTCTCATTTCTCTTTTAACGTGCCACAAAATCCAGGATAGTGTCCAGGCCTCCTCAGATTGAGATTAAATCTACATGGCTCTTTCTTTTCCATCACAAGTGAATTACAGCTTTGACCCTTCAACCAGTTCCTTTATATAGGAGGAAATTCCACTGCTTTCTGTTCTCTCCATTATCCCGTGCTGTGGCTCTCAGCAAGTTTGGACTCTAGAACATGAAGATTCAGAGCAGAGGCTGCTTCTGCTCAGGGCCACAGCTCCAGCTGGGAGCCTTGCTCTGCACAGACCTCATGTGGATGGGAAGGGCAAGTGCACGAGAGGATCCCAGGGGCAGAAGGGCTACAATGAACAACAGGGTGGTTGCCACAGCATGGTCTGGGATTCAGGAGCACCACTGGCACAAAACTGTCATGCACACAAAACACAACCTGCTCTTACATTCAAGGGTGCCAATATCTGACCAGTGGCAGGGAGGGGCAACATGCCCAGAGTTGCTCCCAGAACACAACCAGAGAGGCCAGACAGTTATTACCTCTGTGAGGATCAAGCGTTGATACTTCAACTTCAGTGTACTCCACCTCAGCACTCTCAAGGTCAGGTCCTGCCCCAAAAATATCAAGAAGATGTTTCTTTGTAGGACTGCATGCTTCATTTGAGCTGTGGGCCTGATCCTGCTGCCACTGAAATTAATGACAAGTCCTCATTGACTTTGATAGGTGCAGAATCAGGCCCTACTTCTGGCAGATGCAAGATACTCTGTAAGATTCTCCTATATTCCTGCTCCAGTTCCAGCTCCTCTCACTTCCATTTCTCTCCTTGCCATTACTTTTTCCTCCTTTTCTTCCCATTCTCCGTTTTCCTCACGTTTAAAGCCTTCTCTAAGCCTTTCATAGCCTCCCTGATAATTTCTGCTTTGCCAACAAGCAATTTCAGCACTTCTATGTCTCCCTTCAAGCTCTCCAAGGAATACTGGGAAAGGCAATCCATCTTCCTCCTCAAAATGCTTCCCTTCCACAATGCCCAGGGAAAGTCTGACAACTAGACACCTGATTTACTAGGACTACTGCCTGACAGGTACTGGCTACCTGAATACAACTGACACAGGAAACAGCTGTTGCTTTCTACTTTCTTTTCCTTAGGGTGGAGATGGTTTTCTCCCAGATTTCTGTAAAAGCTGGAAGGAACCACAGGAGTCATCACTGGAATCCTGAAGAACTGTTTGTGTTTTTTTTAGAACAGAAATTAAACACCTAATGATTAGCACAGCAAAATTTTGGAGCAGCCTTCCAATAGCACTGATAAAAGGAAAATTAAAAACAAACAAACAAAACAGCACTAGAAGTGGCATATTAGTTAAAAATGAAGTTTAAATGGCAGGCTTCCTACAGTAGGAGTGATTCTGAATTATCAGTACAGCCTTGTGTTCCCAGGATTCTGCTGGCCGTATGTTTGTTTTGCATGAGAATATCTCTCTAGTTCTAATTTGACTTATTCAGGCCACAGTGAAATTTTATTTCCATGCACATCCTTCCTTCTGCTTGCTGAAGTAAAAGCTATTGCCACACAAATGCAGAACAGATACTGTTATTTTTAGAGGTATATGAGTAATAGACTTGTTTTCCACACCTGGCAGAGATCTGCAGTAGCCTAGTTGGTTTTAATGAAGCTGCCCAATCCCATTTATTTCTGGCACACATTCAGACTATTAGGCCAGAGCCCATTTCATCTGAAACAGGTAGGATACAATGGAAAAAGCAAGAGTCATTGAGCTAGTTTCTCAAGGTGGTTTACAAGTTTTCTCGTGAAATTAACTTAGTGTAGCACCTTGCTCAGTTTTGAGGTACAATGCTGCTCTGCACACTCAAAACTGCATCAAAGAATTATCAGTTGGAAATTTCTGCCACCTATGTTGCCTACAGGTTTCTGCAGGAGTCCAGTTCCATGCTCTGGAATAGTTTTAGATTAACTTTGATCTTTAGGTACTCTAGATGTCTTTCCAACTATCTTTCAACTCATGGTCCAAGAGACAACCAAGTCAAAATGTACTATAAGTCATGAGAAATTGCATCTAACTGAGAACACTTTCAGATCAATATAAAAAAAATATATATGGGATGAACTGTGCTTTCAGATGGCAACACCCCCATGTTTAAGTACTATTCTCTGACTAAATGTCTTCAAAACACCAGTCTTGAGGAATACAATGTGTTTGATGACATGCTGTAATGAATATATGTGTCTATATAGCCCACACAGTATCTCAAGCTATTTGACAGGTTATTTTATTTGGATTTTATAGCAGATTAGGTTTAGTGCTTAAATATTGAAAGACCTGCAGAAATGAAGAAAGGACAGAGAAGTAGAACAAGCAGAAGTCTATAGAAAAGATTTAAAATTTATATATATGTGAATAATTGTTGTATAGAACTTAAAATTTAAAAAGTCTAAGGTGTACTTGTATACCATCCTTGGATACCACCCTTGTATGGCCTGGAATCCTGCACATTTAATTACACTTCATAATACAGTTGGCAAATGGGTCCTATCACTGTCATTTTGCACCATTAGAAAATATCACAACTTTCAATCATGAAACAATTTGTACAACTATTGTTTAAATACGAAATTACCTTTACTCTCATCTGTTGATTTCATGTGATTTTCACTATCTTCAATGTAACCTGATCCTAAAATAATGAAGCAGAAGTTCAGCTGAAATACTTATTACAGCCAATCTGTTACACAGATACAACTCCTATTGTCATGATACTTATTTACACATGAGAACTTCTGCTTTTAGATTCATCCCCAAGACATTCATATACTACAGGTAGGAAAAATGTGGCTTTTAAAATGTTGAGATAAAAACACCCAAGGGGTAACTTTGTTTCTATAATGTACTCTAAACAACATGTCCACATATCTTTGTAAAGAACCTGGAGAGAAAGGTGCCCAGTCCTGGCAAGTTAACATCTCTGCCCTGTGGCCACATCACAAAACCATGTGCAGCTACTCAGATTTCCTCTCTGAAATAATTTTATTGCAGCTGTGTCAAAACCATCCAAAAATTACTGAAAATAATTTTCTTTTACCATGATTTCTCCATCTGTAATATTGTTAACTGATTGCCTGCTAGAAATGTCTGAGCAGACTTATAATTCAATCTTTACATAAGGAGAGCTCATAAAAAACTGTACAAAGCCAAAATGATAGAGGATACTTGGGAGAATGTTATTGATATTCCTCTGTATTCTCTAAACATTGGGCCCTATCCAAATAACAGCCATCTAAGTCCAAAACCTCAAATTAACATTTCATTAAGCCAACTCATGAACAGTCTACCTGAATAGTAGTCTCCATCATTGTGCTGTCCTGTCATTTTTCCACTTGCCAAGTTTGTGGCCAAGGCAGAACTGAAAAGCAAACCAATAAAAGTTGATGTAATTATCCAAAGTCAGTTAATAAAAATAACAACATGATGATATGCAAAGATATTGTCTATGCTGACCACCACACATTCTTGAAACTAATGAAAATTTTGCCTTTGTCTTTAAGAAAAGAACAAACTTTAAGGTGAAAAAGGTTCCCTCTTGCATTATTCTTCTTTAAGATCTCTGTATTATTAATTTAATACCTAAATGCATTCAAATGAAGGCCTGACATTCTTCCATTTCTCCTAGTTAGCCATTTTTTTCTATTTTTAGACTATTTCCTCATCCTGTTGTTGTGTTAGCAGGTGGTACATGAAACACAACCATCCATTGTCTGCAGGTGTGTGCCATAATAGACCATATTCATATGGTGGGAGGCCTCCAGCCCTAAACAGAAACACTTCACCATTCCCAAAAAGCAAAACATCTTACCCAGACATCTCCATGGATGGTCCTTTAGCTTGACAAAGAAAAATAAAACCATCTATTAATAAATTGCACAAGTAAAGGAATTTTGAAGTAAAAATCAAAACAAAAATATAGTGATTATCCACCTAAGTCAGAATAATTTCTTGGCTATCACAATTAGTGTTTTAAATCCTGTTTGTCACTCAGGTCCCTTAAATGTTTATTTCACAGAGAACCTAAGATACCAAACCCCTGACTTCAACCTGGCCAACTTAAGCAGTCTGGGACACCCAGATACTGCATATTGCCTTCAGTATTTTGCAATGTACTACACATCACAGGATAAACCACATTTACTTATTTTCTGAAAGAACAAGATCTGAAAGAAGACCTTAATGATAAAGGACAAATACCTAAGTGAAATTGTATTAGAGTGTGGGAAAAAATAAAACCAAAAACATCTCCACAATCTAATGATCTGAAGTTTGTTTCATGGGGACTGGGGAAGTACCTCAATTGCACCTGATCCCAAATCAAGTTGTCATAGTTAAGAGATCAAAAAACTCCTCAATCCCTGTCTGCCTCTACATTGCACCTACATTCCAGACCCAGGACTGCACCAGAACAGCACAATCTCTGCTTCACTAGTGCCTTCTTCCCAGCACCATTAGTTACATGCTCCCATTCTGCCCAATGTACATGGAAAACTTAATGTTAAAAAACTATTAAGCACACTTGCAGCTTCATTTGGGCCACCCAG